>RJWT010050306.1:0-10875 GCA_004365215.1 Cuniculus paca | reverse complement strand
GGTGAGTGTAGCACTCACACCCTTAATCCTAGCCAGAACTACGCCAAACCAATCAGTGGACTGATTCACCAATCATGCACCCTTAATTCCAGCATCACACACTAGATCCAGCCACCTCTGAAAAAGCCCTATGACCCCCTGAGGCTTTGGGGAACATATGGACACAAACAATAACAAATACTTGGATTTAATCTAAGGTATTTGATTTTTTTACCAATAGAGGATAAGAACATGAGAGGAAAAATGTACTAATATTTAGTGAGTTATCTTTTCTACAACAGATGTGGTAGTTAATCTTCAAATTTCTAGGAACAGATTCAAACTAAGTATCAACTATACCTATATCGCATATATCAGTTGCAACTTATAAAATACCTGAAGTATGCCCTGAGGCTCAGTACTTACTTTTTCCTTCTTTTTCTGTACAGTAAGCCCCCGAATTACGTGTGAGTTCTGTTTGGTGGGTGGGGAGAGGTATATTCATAAAATGGATTAATCTGTAATCCCACAAAGTCTTACACAGTGTACCCGTGAATCTTACACAGTGTACCTGTGAAAGTTCACAACTCATATGTTCGTAAGTTAGGCACTTACTGTATTGAGACTTGAACCCAGGCCTTCACACATACTAGGCAAGTTTTCTACCACTGAACCATACCCTCAACTCCATATATATTTTCTTAATAACCCTGCCACCAGTTAAAGACACATTTATAGTAGGATTTAAAGTGGGGGAGCTGGGCATGGTGGCACATGCCTCTAATCCCAGCACTTGGGAGGCTGAGGCAGGAGGGTCACCTTGAGTTCAAAGTCAGCCTGGGCTACATAGCAAGATCCTATCTCAAGAAAAAAAAAAAGTGGGGACTTTCATTTCTATTGTCAAGGACTTAGGATCTTGCAGTTAAAAACAAAACAAAAACAAAAAACAAAAAAAAACCCAGGTATTCCTGAGTACCTTCTATAGGCATGGGGCTAAAATATAGGTAATAACCTATTTCTCTACCTTATTTCCTTCCTCTGCCTCACTCAGACAGGATATAAAGATTCTTGCTTTGAAGGGCTCACCATCTGATTGGGAGGAAGAATAAAACACACCTGAGGCTATTACATAGTTAAACCATACAGTCTTTAATTCTAATGGCATTTAAATTGTGTGAATTAGAAGCATTAGGGAAGTGTCTTAGTCTGTTTTCTGTGGCCGTAACTGAATACCACAGACTGGGTTATTTATGGAGTAGAGCTTTATCTAGTTTGTGGTTCTGGAGGCTGGGAAGAAAAACTTGGCACTGACATCTGCTCATCATCTAGTGAGAGCCTTCTTGTGGGATCACAATGTGGTGAGGGGATCACATGGCAAAATGGAGCAGTGTGCTAGCCTGAGTCTCTCTTCCTCTTCTTAAATAGCTGCTAGTGTCATCATGGGGCCCCTTCCTTGTGACCTCTTCTATTCATAATTATCTCCTGAAGGCCCAATCTCCAGATAGCATTAACAAATGAATTTGAAGGTTAAGTTTCTAACATGTGAAATTTCAAGGTGCACATTCAAACCTTGGTTTTCTGAAAGGGTACAAAATGGACTATACCTTAAAACATGGCTAGGATTTAGATCAGGAGTTTAAAACTGATACATAATGTCCTTTTAAAAAGTAAATTTAAATGCTCATAGATGCGCATAATGCCTTACCTATCTGGTCTGGGAATTGACAGTTTCCTGTGGGGGTCACCAATTCACATTTGACTAGCTTGAGCATGGAGGCTTTGGGTTACTGAGTCAATCTCTCTGAGTCTCAATCTCGTCATTTGTGAAATGGAGTTGCAGGAGTAGCTAAGTGGTTAATGTTGTTGTCAGGGTTAATTTGATTCTTCTATGTAAAATGCCTAGCTCAGGGCCAGCATATAATAAGTGTCACAGAAGTGTTTGCTGCTACCTACAATTAATAACATGTTAGACATGGCTAACATCCCCACTCCCAATGCCACTTCTCTTTGTCTCTGTTTAGGAGCTGTACGAGATCGTAGCACAGGGCGCAGTATCCCCCGTGCCTGACACAAGTCAGAGGCAGGAGAGCTGGACTGCTCAGCTCACCTCCAAAGCTGTCTCTGTGCTCTGGGATCTTCTCAGGCAGGCTCCTCAGCCAGCACAGGCGCTGCTGGAACTCCTGCTTGGGGAAGATGACGGCACCGGCCTCTGTCATTGGCCTCTGCAGAAGGCACTGGTGGGCCTTATTCGAAAGGCACTGCAGGCTCTGCAGGGGCCTGCCTCTGGGCCTGCTGGGGACGTCGATGCCATTTACAGAGCACTGCGGACTCTGCGTTGCCCTACAGAGTCCCCCGGGGCTGAGTTGGGTGCCCTGTGTGAGGAACTCCTGGAAGCCTGCAGGACCGAGGGAAATCCCCTAGAGGAGGAGCAGTTGCTCAGCTGCCTAGTGCACAAGGCCGGACGGGGCTTGTTGTCCCTTTATAGCCACACCTATGCAGAAAAAGTCATGGAAAAGCCACCTTGGGCCACAATATCAGGGAAAGGTATGTTCCTTGCACCATTTTTTGTTTTTGTTTTTAAATTGTGTGTGTGTGTGTGTTTTGGTAATTTCAGTATGCCCAGCTTCTCTGAAGTTCTTCTAGACCAGGGATGGCAGACCTTTTAGAACTTTCAATGATAACAAATGGGCCGCTGCAGCACATGTGCCATAGGTTCACCACCACTGCTCTAAACTGATGTTCACTGGTTCAGAACACTTATAGGAGAGGCTAAGCAAAAATGGACAAGACTCTTACACATCTTACCCATCACCCAAGAGAGAAGTGATGGAGGGAAAAGTAACAGCAATGACAGGAAAGAACTTTGCAGAAGCTACTAAGAGAAATGAAGTGCCTTTAAAATAAAGCGTGGGAAACTTGGTTTCAGTTTTTTAAACAATCGACTCTCACATCAGTTGATTTTTCAAATGGGCTTTGGCTTAGAAAAGAACTCGTGATGTCCCAGTAAACCATTTCTGGTTTGTGTTCAGTTTCCCCGGATCATCCAGATCCTGAGCGGACAATGCTGACACTATTCTCCGCCCCCAACCCGGCCCAGGCTTGGAAAGTGGCCTTTTTCTACTGCTTGAGCAACAGTAAGCACTTCCTCGAGCAGATTCTGGTAAGTCAAAACTTACTATATTTTCATCACAGAAGGACTCTGAACTCTCCCTGGGCTTTTCCATTCCTCACCTCCCTGTTACTCATTCACCTTAATTAGTGGCAAGTCACTGGTTCTGTCCATCTCACAGCCCCACAGGAGAGGAGGCTCAGGGAATCAGTACCAGTCATAATTATATTTGTAGTCACTTTATGTTGGTCCTTTGGCAGGAAATAAGGTGTCAGGTATGTCTCAGCTTTCTGAAAGGTATAAGAGAAAAAGCCACAGCAGCACTGCATGACATAGCTAATGGGGGAATTACTCTAAATTTTTACTTTTAAGCTGGACATAGTGACAAATGCCTGTAATCCCAGAACTTCAGAGGCTGAGGCAAGGGGATTGCCATCTATTCAAGGCCAGCCTGGGGTACATAATGAGTTCGAAGCCAGCCTGAACTGTATAGCAAGACAGTGTGTTAAAAAACAAAATCAAATAAATTTTTCCTTCAAGATTGCAGCTGAACTTAATCCAGCAAGTATTTCTGAATCTTGTCCTTTGTGTTGTGTACTGTACTAGGAGCTAGTATTACAACAGAAGTCATTCCTGGCCTACGAGAGCTTTCATTATCGTCTCACACTTCTGTGAACATTTATTGTTTGCCACTGTCCACTTTGTGATTGTCAGAAATCTCCCCCACTGAACTAAACAGCTTCTTTGCCTAACAAGGAGCATGCTGGAACTGGCTCCTTCTAGTCCACATCATGGCTTACAGTGGTCTTCTTTGGCTTACAGGTAACAGCACTAACTCTGTTGAAAGAGGAAGACTTCCCAAGCCTTGGCTGCCTACTGGATAGAGAGTTTAGGCCTCTAAGGCACCTGTTCGTGCTCCTAGGCTGGACACACTGCCAGAGCCTTGAGTCGGCAAAGAGGCTGCTCCAGACACTGCACAGGACCCAGGTAATGCCAACTCCTAACTGTGCCCTGGGTGTTCCTTAAGTGAGTGCCATTTTGTCTTGGGATTTAGCAGAATGCCAGGTTGGTCAAAATCTGATGTCAGATACCTGAGTGAGCATCTTCGTCTTCCCTATTGAAATAGGACCAATGCTGCGATGAGCTTCTCAGGGATGCCTGTGATGGACTGTGGGCCCACCTGGAGGTCCTGGAGTGGTGTGTACAGCACAGCAGGTATGGGCCTGGATGGTCACCCCTTCCCAGCATCCAGTACACCTGACCCTGTACCCCATGTGTGTGGACATTTCAAGACTTCTACATAAATGTTTTTTGAGTTGATGATGTTGAGCAGACATGTTGTTCTAGCTATTAAACTGGGAAAAAAAAAAAAAACCTAGGTTAACAATTATCGTCTCTGAGACCATCAGGCCATAACCAAAGGCAGTTTCAGGATGATGGTGTAAAAATTAAAAAAAAAAAAATCTTGCATTTCCTAAGTACTTGCTGTATGCCAGGCATTGCTCTAAGCCCTTTACCTGGATAATCAAGCCTCACTACAACTCTATATGAGATAAATACCAATATTATCTTTATTTGAAAGGTAGAACAACTGAAGCCTAGAAGTGCTACATAACTTGCCCAAAATTACATAGCAAGTAAATATCCATATCCTTAGTCACATCTTATCTCGGATCATACTTTCATTCAACAAATGCTCACTGAACTGTATGTGAAGTCCTGTATTTCCCTGAAGACAGCCTAGCTCTGGGTTCCTGTCTCAATCTTTACCTACCTCACCAGCACTTTCTGAAGTAGAATAGGGGGAAGTAGTGAGGGGCCCTTCTTCAAAGTAACGACCAGCAAAGTTTATGCCAGTTCAAAGCTAAGGAGAGTGTAGAAATTATGAAATTGAAACTGCAGTCCCTTTCTAGATCCTACTTATCAGAAAGGCCCCTTCTAGGTCCTTTCTAGACAAATAGAGAAGACTTAACAGATGTACCTCCTGAGGATAAATAAACGAGAGGCTCTATCCCAGACCTACTAAAATGTAGAGACTAAGGAAGTAAAACTGTGGTGTTATAGGCTGGAGAAGAATGAAAGGAAATAAAGACCAGTCTTTCTGCAGGACAATAATATAACCTGCCTCCCCTTCCAACCTCCCAACTTTCCCTTTCAGCAACCCCATACCAAAGAGAGATCTCTTATGTCATTTACATGGCGGAGACAGCCACTCAGTGCTCTACTCTCTCCATCACCTTACCAACCTTCCAGCCCTCAGAGAGGAAGAGGTTCTCAAGCTCTTACAGAAGATGCCAGCCAAGGACCTCCAACAAGAGCATGGTGAGGTGCTGATGGAATGATTTGGCCAGGATCCCTTCTTCACATGTTTACTCTAATGTAAGATTTATCTAGCTGGGCTGTCTGTCAAGAAAGTGGCCCAGCAGGTGTTCTCCAAATTAGTGCTATAGATCATGGGATATAAGGCCATTCTTCCCCTTTCTCGATGAGATATAGGGAATTCCATGGGCACAGTCCCATGGAATTTGTCCTATAGAATCATCTCAGAAATCATCTCAGAAAACACTGGCATGCCCTCATCTCAGGGAAACAAAATTAGGAGCTGTCATCTGCATTCACAGCATTGTTCTTGGAAATTCTTGGTGAACGGTTTTATGCCTCATAAGCTTTTTCACAGCACAAAAATGTGCCCTCCTTCATCTCCTCATATTGTCTTCATTCTCTATTGAAAGAGATCAAGAGGAATGGACAAAAGATTTATCTGAAACAGTGACAAACCTCACTTTTACTTTTGATCTTTGCTTTAAATTCAAAACTCCATTTACAAGCTTTGTCTTTTTGCGGTAAAATCATATCATAGCATAGTCACAGTCTGCCATACAGATGAAGGATGCACACGTTTGAGAGAAACAGTCTTTCTCCTATGTCAGTAGATATTTCCCAGCCTAGATGTTGCTCTGCTTTACTTTCAAAAGGACCTACAATGTATTGCCAAATCAGTGTTACCATGTTCTGTATTTTTTTCCTGGAAAGATAAGCAACTTGTTTAAGAGATTTCCTAAAGGAACTAAAACTCTGGCTTTAACATACATATACAAAGGTCTTCCAAAGAAAATTTTTTTTTTAATAGAAGGGATTTTATTACTTCATTTTAAAAAGAATTCCTACACCATTGATTATACAGAGCCATTTCTCAGTGTACTTTTCTGTCCACTTAGGAAATCAGAATACACCATGATGAGAATTAGTAATGTCCAAACAAGTTCACTGGTTATTACCTAGAGTACAAATACACACTTAATTGTTTGACACTTTATTGAATGCAAAGCAAAAGAGCCAGCATCTTTGCCTTCTTTGTACACAGCTGAAGCAGGAGCCAGGGAGGGCATGGTGACAGTTTCCTTGGCAGGAGAGGTCCATGCCCCAGAGTCCTGTCATGTTGTGGGAAGGCTACCCCATGTTCTGTCGGTTGCCAGAACCCCTCGGGTGGGTGTGCTTCCAGTCATCCCACTCCCGTGCTCTGTGGAGTGCCTTCTCATCATCCTCTTTCTCCTTTTCCTCATCTTCCTGTTGCTGAGCCACTCTTTTGAAATCAACTGCTGTTGCCTTGGCTGCTCCCTGGTCTGGTAATGCTCCATATTTCCGACGCTGCTCATACCACTCACTCACTGTCATAGTTGCCAGACTTGGATAACCAGCTCCAAATACTTTGGCTTGGGCCGCGTCTCGAGTGAGTATGAAGGATTTCACTGGAGGTCTGTCCTGAAGAGATGAGTGAGAAGTTGATGCCTCTCCTGAAGAGTCTTTTTCTCTCAGGATCTTTATTTCCTGGTCAATGCTCTCAACCTCTTCTAAGCTGATTGCAATCCACCTCTGAAGGTGAAGGAGGTAATATTCACGAACTTGCTCATCATCTGCTTGACCACTTTCCACAGCAGGTTTCAGTGCAGACAACCTATGCTCCACCTCTTTCTTCTGCTTGTATCTCTCTATTTTAGTCTTTCTTTGAGAAGCCATAGCAACGAGGTTAGCATAGGCCACAGAGGAACTAGCAGTGTTACTTTCAGCTCTATTGTTCTTGGTTTTGGGCAGCTGAAACTCTGCCACATGATAATAATGGCACTGAGTTAAGTAGTTTATAAAATGTTCTCGAGCCCACTGTAAATGATCTAGACGCTTGATGGGGTTGACTTGTTTCATGGTGAGGGCTCCTTGAAATGCTGGCACCATCAGGTACTTCAGGTCGATGGAAGTAATTTCTTCTAAATCTTCATTTCGGCTGAACAAATCAAGCTGCGATAACATTTCGGCAGCTTTCTCAAGTAGGTCCAGTCCCTTGGACACTTTATCCTGGATTGTCCCAGAGCCGATGGGTTCATTGGTTTCTTCTACTTCCTCCAGAAGCTGTTTGCTGGTTTCGAACAGCTCGGGAAGTCGAGGTAGCTGTAACCCATCTTCAGACGCTGCCATCTTGGAGCCAAAGAAATATTTTAAATCTGATCCCTGGTGACCTGTGGGGACACACTTAGAACTTGAACTTGAAAAAGGCAAAAAAAAAAAAAAAGGAGCAATAACAGGGCAGGGACTAGGGTGCAAAACTTGACCCCTGGGCAACAATGACTTGTAAAGACATGAGACATGTAGGTTCATGGAGAAGAGGAAGCAAAGGAGACTGAAAGTTGATGTTGACTAGAAGAAAAACCTGGAAGGGATAGAGATCAGAGTCACAGAAAGGAGAGAGTAAGTGCCTACAGGTACAGCCTGTCTTTGCTTCAGGCATGCTGGCTGCTTATGCCTGAAAGAATTAACTCTGAAGTTCTGCCTGTTTCTCTCTACAATTCAGATTCTGCCGATGCCCCAGTTCCTGAGCTCCTGAGCCAGTGTCAGAATCTGACCCTCTACCAGGGCTTCTGCGCCATGAAATATGCCATCTATGCCCTCTGTGTGAACTCACACCAGTACTCCCAGTGCCAGGACTGCAAAGACAGCCCCTCTGAGGTCCTGGCCTCGGTCACAGATCCTGCAGAGAACTCTGTCCCCTCCCCAGGTACGGCACCCCCAACCCCATTCCTGACACATTGCTGGCAGAGCCTGTCCCAGTGAGTGCTTTGGGTGGCTACCCTTTCTCACCATGACTGAGGTGGCCTTGATTTTATGGAGTTCAGTAACAATACCATCCATTTACCAGCTCAATGAAACAAGTGACTTGCTTATGAACCTAGAGCAGTGATGGCAAACCTTTTAGAGCATTCAGTGATACAAACAGCCTGTTGCAGCACGTGTGCCATACATTCTACAGTGTTGTTTTCAAATGCTTTCCTTTTCTCTAACTATGATCCACAGTAGCAGTGGCATTTCACATCACACCCTCAGTTTGTACCTAAGTATATAATTTGTGTTTATGTGTCCATATATGTGTGTGTATGTGGTATATAAACAAAGTCTTAAGAAATAATACTTACTTTTCTAAATGAAACACACTTAAAATTATTTTTCTGTTTTCTGTTCTACATTTTTTAAAGGTAAATCCTTAAGACAATTTTGTAGGTTACATTATCCAGTGTGAAGATACAAACCTCATGTCCTATCCTCTCTCTCTCTCTTTTTTTCTTTTTTTGTCTTTTTGAGACAGGGTCTCACTATGCAGTTCAGTTTGGCCTTGAGCTCACTTTGTAGCCCAGGCTGGTCTCAAATTCACAACGACCCTCCTGCCTCAGCCTCTCAAGTGCTGGGATTACAGGTGTGCACCACCACACCCGACTCTCATTTTTTCTTTTTAAACCTAAATTCCTTAACTTGACCTCTATGACTAGTGCTCGGTTCCTTTTCACTTCTAGCTTTGGAATAGCCCCTTATGTCTGAGCATGGTCTTTTTTGTCTGCTGAGTGTTTCTTAAGAGATCTAGCAGCCTATGATCACCTTTAATTTAACCACCGATTAAAACAGAATAAGGAATAAAGAATCCACATTCTGCCTTCATTCCTGGAACTGAAATATGGACTGTTTGTCAGAGATGAAGAATAATATCACATTTTAAAAGTGAAAACAATGCCAGGCGTGGTAGCATACGGGAGACTGAGGCAGGAGAATCGCCATGAGTTTGAGGCCAGCCTGAACTACATAGTGAAATCTTGTCTCAGAAAACCAATGAATGAATAAATGTGAAAACAAGGAATGAGTGTTGAAGGGAGCTCTACTTTCTAATTAAAGTAGTAAAATATTTCTGCCAATCATAAAGAGACATGGCTGGGTTACCATTCATTTCTTTCTTTGCTCAGTTCCCTTAGTCATTAAAAATTAAATGAGTTAAAGTTGTGAGAAAGTTTGAGTCTGGCAATGGACTAATGTTTGTATTCTCTTTCCTTCTCTTCCCCTGCCTTTTCTCTTGCACATGCTTCTTCAGGTGCTTCACATCTCTTCTCAACTTACCTGGCCAGGTGTCAACAGTATCTGTGCAGTGTCCCTGACTCTTTGTGCCTGGAGCTTCTAGAAAACATCTTTTCATTGCTCCTCATCACCTCTACTGATCTTCACCCAGAGCCTCACCTGCCCGAGGATTATGCTGAGGATGATGACACTGAGGGGAAAGGTCCCTTGGCTTTGAAGTCTCCATCAGAAAGCCCTCAGCATGCAGCACAGCCTGAGAGGAAGTCAGAACGGGGTTCCCTCGGAGCCCCCAGGGCCCTGGCTCATACACTACCAAGCTGTCTAAAAGCACAGGCAAAAGACAGCTCGCTGGGGCTCCATGGCAATTTTTTGGATCTAAAGCACTTTACTAATGGTATCAATGGATTCCTAGCTGATGAGTTTGCAATAGGGGCCTTCCTTGGACTTCTCCAGGATCAGCTTGATAGGATCAGCGGCCACAACCTCCCTGATAAAGCAAGGCTTCTGGAAGGCCAGAGCAGCACAGGAAACAGAGATGGACTGCAGAGCCGCCTATACCGATTTTCCAAGGTTCTTTCTGAGGCCCAGTGGAGATACAAGGTGGTAACAAGCAACCAGGGTTCAGGTGAGAGAAGGGAACAGAACTGTAGGCCCAGAAAGTGGAGATGGAGGAAAAATGAGGGAAAGAGGTAGAAGTGCATGAGAGTCACAATGTAATTCAAGGCCTATCACCCTAGCAACCGGTTCAGAACCCTGGAGCAGTACTCCAGGTCTCTGATATCAGTGCACATCATCCCCCACCTGCCTCCCCAGTCGGAAGATCACACCCAAGTCCATCACTCTCCTTATATTTGCTATTTCAGAGGAGCCACCTTCCCGAAGGTACCGGCCCATTGCCACAAGGCACTCCAGTCTCCATAGGGGTCGTCGGACAAGAAGGAGCAGGGCAGGTAATCTGAAGAGCTCTCCCCATACCTTGCTGTCTCTCTCATATGCCAGGCAAGTGTATATTGCCGCTTGTCTAATATCCTTTAAGATAGAGCTCATGGTCTAACAAAGTGTTGTAAGAATATCTTAGTCCCACTCCCCTAAGTTAACTCTTTTGTTAATAGATTCTTATATAATCTTCCAGAAATTTCCTATGCAATACAAACATACTATATCTTTCATATATGCAATGCATGATGATAATACATAGATAGATAGATAATTTGCAACTTGCTTTTTTCAGTTATATCCAGTTACATATACAGATGTATCATGCTGTATATTGAAATTTTCCTCTCACTTTAAAGGCTGCTTAGTATTTCATGTCATATAATATTCATATATATGTTCACAAACTTTTAAGTTTTGTGCAGTTTTTTATTAAAAACAATGCTAGCCAGGCATGATGGCAC
>RJWT010050305.1:0-10875 GCA_004365215.1 Cuniculus paca | reverse complement strand
TCCATAGCAAGACTTCTGGATATCATAACCAAATTCAGTAATGTAGCTGGATACAAAGTCAATACTCAGAAATCAGTTGCATTCCTGTACACAAACAACAAACTCACTGAGAAGGAAGTAAGAGAAACCACACCCTTTACAATAGCATCCAAAAAAATGAAATACTTAGGAATCAACCTAACAAAGGAAGCAAAAGATCTATTCAATGAAAATTACAGTACTCTGAAAAAAGAAATCGAAGAGGATCTCAGAAAATGGAAAGGCATTCCATGCTCATGGGTAGGAAGAACAAACTGTGAAAATGGCCATTCTCCCAAAATTATTATACAGATTTAATGCAATTCCTATCAAAATACCATTAGCATACCTCACAGATCTAGAGAAATCATTTTTAAAATTCATCTGGAACCAGAAGAGACCTAGAATAGCAAAGGCACTTCTGGGCAGCAAGGGCAGGACAGGAGGCATCACAATCCCAGACTTGAAAGCATACTACAAAGCTACTGCAATCAAATTAACATGGTACTGGAATCGAAACAGATCTGAGAATCAATGAAATAGATTAAAAAATACAACCCCAAGTACAAACACACTCTGCCACCTTATCTTTGACAAAGGGGCCAAACATGTTCACTGGAAGAAAGATAGCCTCTTTAATAAGTGGTGCTGGAAAAACTGGGTTTCCGTATGCCAAAAACTAAAACTAGACCCAAGTCTATCACCATACACTAAAGTAAAGTCAAAATGGATCAAAGATCTAAATATTAGAACAGATACACTAAATCTGCTGGAAAGCAAAGTGGGTAGAAATCTTGAAGACATAGGTGTAGGTGGAGAATTCATGAACAAAAGTCAAACTGCACGGGAAACACTTCCCAGAATCAACAATTGGGATCTTGTCTTGTTAAAAAGTTTTTGCACGTCAAAAGAAATGGCCAACAGAGTGAAAAGAAAACCCACAAACTGGGAAAAAATTTTAGTCAACTGCCCTTCAGACAAAAGTCTTCTATCTAGAACATATAAATAATTAAAAACTATGAGGCCCTCGAAATTCAAAGACCCAATCCAGAAATGGGCATCTAGGATGAAAACACACTTCTCAGCTGAAGAAATACCAATGGTAAATAAATACATGAAAAAATGTTCAGCATCATTGGTCATTAGAGAAATGCAAATTAAAAGAACTCTGAGATTCCATCTCACTCCAGAAAGAATGGCCAGGATCAAGAAAACCACCAATAAGAAATGCTGGAGAGGCAGTGAGGAAAAAGGAACCGTTCTGCACTCTTAGTGGGAATGTAGACTGGTGCAGCTACTATGGAAATCAGTTTGGAGGTTCTTCAACAATCTAGGAATGGAAGTCCCATTTTACCCAGCTGGTCTGCTTCTGGGCATATTCCCAGAAGTTGTGAAATCATCATACCACAGTGATTCATGTGCATCCATGTTTACAGCAGCATAATTTGTAGTAGCCAAATCTTGGAAACAGTCCAAATGCCCATCAACTGAGGAATAGATAAAAAATATGTGGTACTTTTATACAATGGAGTACTATTCAGCTATAAACAATGATCACATTGAGGCTTTTATGGGTAAATGGATGCAATTTGAGACCATACTCATAAGTGAAATAAACCAAACTCACACTTGTAAGCACTGTATCATCTCTCTAGTGTAAGAAAGTGAAAGATTCAATAAGATACAAAATTCTCAATAAATATGGGGGAAAGGTTTTGAATTCCAATGGTGCTTTTATTTTTTGATTTGATTGGTTTAAGTCTCTTTTCTCCTATTTGATTGCAATATGTGAGCAGATAGGACCAGCTCTTTTGAAAAAAACAGGAGACATTAAGTTAGCCATTGTTGGTTTCTTTCTGTCTGATTTGAAGGCCTGTAATGTTTTCATTCTTTTGTTTTATCTGGTTTTATATTATTTTGTTTTGTTTGAGTTTATTGTGTGTGAATGTATGAACAACCATTTCAAAGAGGGCAAGAGACACTAGGGTAGTCATTGTTAATCTCCTGTTGTTATGTTTTGAAGACCTGTATTGCTTGTATTGTTCTGTGAAATGCTATGTTGTGTTTGACTCTATTTTGTTTTGTTTTAGTTTGTTTTGTTTTGTTCTATTCTCTTTAAAATAAAAAAAACAACAACACTGAGATTCCATTTCACTGCAGAAAAAAAATTATTATCGAAAAAAATCAACCAATAACAAATGTCGGCAGGGCTGTAGAGAAAATGGAACACATCTCCACTGTTGGTGGGAGTATAGACTACTGCAACCGCTATGGATATTAGTGCAGAGATTTCTCAAAAAACTAAGATTAATGGTCCCAATAACCTGGCTATTTCTGTTGTTGGTACCTTCCCAAAAGAATGAAAAGCATCATAGCGCAGCAATATATGTTCACCCATGTTTATAGTTGTAGTTTCTAATAGCTAAATGTTGGAAAAAACCCAAATGCCTATCAACAAATGAATGGATAAAAAACATGTGGTTTTTTAATATAATGGAATACTACTTCATCATAAAGAAGGATAAATTTGAAACATTTATTGCTAAATGGGTGGACCTTGAGATCATACTCTTAAATGAAATAAATTGGATACACATGTAAATATCTCATTGTCTCAGTAGCATGAGAAACTAAAAGTGGAAATAAGAAACTTCAGGAGTTAAATACAACAAACATTTCAGAACAGACCACTTCAAGCATTACAGGTCTTCAAAACATAACAATAGGAGATTAACAATGGCTACTCCAGTGTCTCTTGTGCTTAACTCTGTTTTGTTTTGTTTTGTTTTGTTTTGTTTTGTTTTGTTTTGTTTTATTCTCTTTAAAATAAAAAAAATTTAAAAAAGAAATTGCATGATAGATATGGTGAAATGGGGGAAAATTGTTCAAAAGAAAAGGGGTACTTGGGAATGCAAGGGTGAAAGGAAGAAAGAGAAAAGAAAAAAATGAGAAAGAAAGGATAAAATGGAAACACAGTTTTGTAAATCGAGAGGGGAAGCGAGGTTGAAAGGAAGTGAAGTGAATGGGAGGAAAAACAAAGATAACTCAAGATACATCATATATAAGTACAATTCCCTATGATGTGTGTGATCAGTGTATACCTACATTGTACAAATAAACTTAATTAAATTAAAAAAATAAAAATTAGAATATGGAAACTCAATTCAAATTTTCAAAAATACAGGATATCAAAAGTTCATGGGATACAGTGAACATGTGCAAAAGGGGAAAATTTTCAGTATTAAAATCTTACTTTTGACAAGAAGAAATGACTTAAATAAAGAAAATCTAGCTGTCTACAAAACTAGAATAAGAAGAGCAAATTAAACCTAAGCAAAGCAAAAGGAAAGAAACAATAAAGTAAAACAATAAGAAGGACAAAAATTAAGGAAAGCAAAATGATATGATTAACTAAAAAAAAAAATAGAGATGAATACATATGTCTGTGGCAGGCTCTGGGTCTCCTCCCAAATCTAGTCTCCCCTTCTTTCATAGCCATAAGGTACAACCTGGTATTGCAGAGACCGCATTTTTCAGTCTTTCTGTAGCTCTGCATACCACATGATTAGGTTTTACTATGGATATAAACAGAAAGGATGGAAGCCCCTTCTGGTGTACTTATTTTGTAGTAAATATGTAGGCTTGAGCTTTCTCCCTTGCCTCCTTCCCCATTCTGGAATGCAAACATAGCTGTGATCCCATTTTGGCCTTACAGGTAAAGAATATACCCTTGGTATTGGGGGCAGAGGAGTTGCAGGGGAGAAATTTGAGATTTCAGACGTCTTTGGAAATAGAGTCCCTAAACACCTTGAATTAGCTGGACTTCTGTGTGAAAGAGAACTAAATTTCTACTTGGACCCAAATACAGTGTACTTTGGGGTCTTCTGTTATATCATCTTAGCCTTTATTACACTTGAATGTACATCTAGAAGTCAGTATCTTAAAAAGAAGTATTCTATAAGACATGAAGTTATATAACAATTAGGTAAGCAGGAACCAGTACAACTTATAAGGATAGAGACAACCTCAAAGACATATGGCACATACTTTCATTGATACTGTGCAAATAAATAAGACAGTAGAATGGAATAATTTTTTATAAAAACATAAGTTTCAAAAATCTACCTTAAAGGAAGTGTATGACTAAAATGATTTTAGAGCTGAATGCAATCCAATAAGATAAAATTCCAGCACCATCTAACGGTCTTATATCATAAAGAGACAAATAATTCTCCCAGATTCTGTTAATTGCAAATTTAACATAATTTTGGCAATAGAATCTAATGATGATAACACAAAAATAGAAAATAGAAATCTAATCAGAATGTCATTGTAGAAAGCACAAAAAATTACATACCTGGTTACTTGCAAGTACAATTTAACAGCATGGTAAAAGTAGAATGTCCTACAATGCAAAGATATTTTGCTACAGGAAAACACTTTAATGGCATTATCTACATTAGTAGATGAAAGCAACAAGAAAAATATTGACAAGATCAAATGATTATAAAAACAAAATGTACAATTTGGATTCAAAATGTCTTATAGTGACATTTAATGTAAACTTTCTTGTCTTATTGTAATTTTGTATATACAGCACTATAATATATATATATATATATATATATATATATATATATATATATATCCATGTAGTCAGCTTTGTGTCTTCCTAACCAAATACCTGAGAAAACCAACTTAAAGGAAGAAAGATTTATTTTGGCTCACTGTTTCAGGGGCTTCCGTCCTTGGTTATCTGGCTCCCCTGCTGTGGGCCTGAGGTAAGGCAGAAGGGCAGGGTAGAGCAAAGCTGGAAAACAGAGAGGTTGAGAGTGCCAGATAGGAGGGGCCAAGGACCAGATAAAGCTGTAGCCCCACTTCTTGTTTCCATCACTTTCCAATAATGTCATCAAATTTTTATGGTCCAATGACTTCCCAAAGCCCATCAGCAACCAAACCTTCAATACAATGAGCCTTGTAATGTGGGGGAGCATTTTGGATGCCAATCATCTTAAGTACTACACTTAATTTTACTGGAAGTAGTTCTTTTAGAGCAGGAAACAAAAAAAAAATATGATCCCATCAATTCTATTTAGCATTGTTCTGGAAATTCAGATTAATGCAACTTAACAAGAAAAGGAATAATTGGGACAACATTTAGAGGCAAATTATTATCTTGAGTATGTGATATACTTTTTAAACTGGATTAACTGAAAAAATTTTGTGGAAAAGGGAGAATCAAATAAGATTCCTAGTTATACAATGAGCAATAACAAAGTTTTTCACTGGGTAAGCAAGTTCTAAATACTGATGGAAAGCACATTATTCCAAAAAACAAGAAATAAACACTAAAGAAAATTTTGATTAATGTCTCATAAGAAGAAAACTTTCGAGTTTTGTTGAGATATAGAAGACTTTACTGAATATTTATTGTGTTCTCTTTTAAAAAGTCCATAAATGATAAAAATGTTAATTCTTTCTGAATTAATCTATGCTGTCAATAAAGACTCAATAAAAAGCAAAATGAGTTTTCTTTTTGACAAGTATATTTCAAATTTCAGATTAAAAAATAAATATAAAAAATAGCCATAGGAAAGCTCCAAAAGAATAACATAAGAGAATGGCATATCAAATAGCACACATGATAAATTCACAGCAATTAAAACAATCTGGTCCTGGCACCTGAATAAGAGTTCAGAAACAGATTCCAGCGCATATGGGAATTTAATTTATGAAATGTGTCCTTATTACTCAGTGGCAAAATGATAAATTACTCATCCAATGATGTTGTGGTAACTGACTAGTGATTTGGAATAAAATAAAATTCAATCACCACTTTATTTATTACAACAAAATGAATTACTTGGATTAAATTTTTGGACATAAAATATGAAATCATAAAAGTAATGGTAAACAACAGGAGAAAATTTATGTATGATGGTTGGTGCAACCTTAGTTGTAATTATGAAAGCATACACAAAAATGATAGCAAGATAGTATATCTTATTAATCAAATAAAAAATTTTAAATATTCAGTATAGTTGCAAATAAATATTTTCGGTTATCAGTGAGATTGTAAATCAATGCAAACCCCTTAAAGGAAACTTTGGGAATTTTAATATAGCTTTTTCATGTTTAATAACTTAACTTTCTGCTGTATTCGTATATTGTATAAATAAGGTTATGCAAAAGTTTATTTCAGCAATGTTAGTGAGAGTAAAAAAAGGAAAAAAAAGAAACAAATGTCCAATATAATATAACTAATACTTTTCATAGAAGTAAGAAGAATGCTTTTTATATTTTATTTATTACTAGCTACTTGTAGTACATCAAAATAAAAATAAATAAATCAATAAACAAATAAAATTTAGCAAATCTCTGCAATGGAATGCTATGCAGCTCCAAAAAAAGAATATAGTAGAACTTTATGTGCTAGTGGCCAACAATATTTAAGTTTTATTGTTAGGGGAGAAATGAAACAGATCTGTAGACTATGCTATGTTCATAATTCAAATATATAAATTTAAACATATAATATAAATAATTATGTATTATAGCTCATAATATATACGTATATGTTCTGTGTATTTATATAACTTAATTTTTTGACTAATTTAGTTGTGTGCTTGGCTATTTTTAAAAGTTGAACTGCTTTCTTTTTAAATTTTTATCAAACAAAAATTTGTATCATTAAAAAATCTAAAATGTTTTCCATGGTCACTGTAAGAAAAAAAAAACAGGCTTATAATTATGCTCTTCATTAAACACAATTCCTTTTAGCGTCTTTTGTTGCTTATTGTGATTTTAATCTCCATTTTTGTAAATGACGTGTTCATACTGCTACTTTTGATTTTTTTTCAATTTTAGACATTATTTCTGATTTCCTTCTCTGAAAACTGAGGATTTATTAATTTTTGCATACATTCTTCTGTCCTCCAGATCAAATCCTCCATACTCAGCTTCTTTTTTGTGTGTGTGTGTGCGGTACCGTCGATCAAATTCATGACCTTGTGCTAAGGCAGGCGCTTATGCCACTGAGCTAAATCCCCAGCCCCAACTCAGTTTTATTTTAACTTGGCTAAATCATTATTCAGTGTTTGCATCACTAGGCTTGCATAAATTCCATTGATAAATGAACTAAGTCTTTATTTATTGACATATGTGTGTATGTATGTATGTATGCATGTATGTATTTGAGACAGGGCCTGGCTATGTAGACTAGGCTGACCTTGAACTCGCTATGTAGCCCAGACTGGCCTCATGGCCATCCTTCTGGCTCAGCCTATCAGTGCTGGGACTACAGGTGTGTGCCACCATGCCCAGTCCTAAGTATTTATTTTGTAGCATTTGTATTTTTTGTAGTATTTATTTTTCTTGCAAAACCTTTTTGGTCTGGATTTTATTGTTGCCTTGGTTTTTTAAAAATTTTAATTAATACATGTCTGCAGTACATAATGATTACATTCACTTTAAGGAATTGGTTTATGTATATAATACATTTCCTGTCTTTTTCACCCCTCTACCCCTCTTTTATTTTGCCAGCATCAGATTCATCTATTTATAAGACCTTATAAAGTTAATTGTCATATATACTGACTGAAAACCTGACTAATAGGCCAAAGAACATACAAAACATGTAAGACAGTTGTACTAAGTCAGGGTACACTTGTAGATACATTGTCTTCACTGAATTACAATTTCTTTTCTTTCCTTTAATATGGTATAAATATGTATATATGTATTTTTTTTCATATAAGAGAAACTATTTAGGTTTCACTGAGATGTGTTGATTGTTTACAATCATTGCCTTTTTTATCTTTTGGTGTATCCTTTGTTTTCTTTTCCTGATCTTTTTTGTTGTTGTTTATCCATTGACCTCACTTGCTGTTTTTGTTTCATCTGGGTTTTTAGCTGTATTAGTTTCATTGTTTCTGTCTAGGGGTATTCTTGAATGTTTTCTGGAGTGCTGTTTTCATAGTTATAAATCTCTGGAGCTGGTATTTTTTTCATGAAATGCCCTTATTTTGAAATGTATTGTGAATGAATTGCTGAGTAGGTTAATATAGGCTGGAAGTTATTTCCCCTTAGTGCCTGAAACACATCATTCTAAGCTATTGTGGCCTTTAAGGTTTGTGTTGAGAAGTCTGCCAGAATTCTAATGTGTTTATATGTGATTTTTTGTTTTTCTCTGACTGCTTTTAAAATTCTGTTGTTCTTTTGGTTGTTGTTGGACATCTGTGAATTTAACACATATATGTCTTGGTGAACTTTTTTCATAAGTTGTTTGGTGTTCTGGCAGCCTTACTTCCTAGTGTGTTGAATGTTTTTCTCATATTTAGGAAGTTTTCTGTTATGATATCTCTAAACATATTAACAATTCCATCTGTGTTATCTTCTAACTTTTCTCTAACTCCAATTAGCCTTAGGTTAGTTTTAGTGTTGTTTAGTAGCTGATGGATGGGTTTTTTGTGTTCTGTTATATTTTCGTGGCTTCTTTGAGCACTTCATCACAATTTATCATTTTTTCCTCAGTTTACACTCCATCTTTATATTGATCATTTCTGCAATTTATGAATTCTATAGTTTTTTATTTCAGGTATTTCTGCCTTACAACTTTCTCAGGATTCTGTATCCTTGCTGAATCTGTCATTCATGTTTTGAATTATTTTGTTCCAGTCATTCAATTTTATATTTATTTCTCTCTGAATTTACCTGGGGCATATTAAGTGATAATGCTATGAATTGTTAGTTCAATTCCTCTGGGCTCACCTAGTTTCCTCATTCCTTCTCTAAACTTTTTATAGAATTCTGTTACTTGGTGTTTGATTTCCTCTCTGCTCATGTCCCCTTGCTCCGTCTTAGGAGAATTGAGACACCTTAAGAATCTTCTGTTGCCCTGCTTCCCTATTGTGGTAGATTGACAACGGGTGATCAACTTGTAACACCCAGCTGAACTGAACCAGCATGGTACTGGGTGTGGAGGGCCTACCTGAGGATTGTTGCCAACAACATAAAAAGAGAACTGGCAGGGAAGAAGGTGTGGTGCTGTTTTTTTTTTTTTTTTTTTGCAGAAGCTTGTCACCCTAGTTTTCCTGATAGGAACTCAGCAGTTCTCATAATCAAAGAAATTCAGGACCTCACCGCTGCTGAGGATGGCTGTGGTTCTTCTTTGGGAAGTTCTAGTCCTTACTTTGAGCATCACTTCCTGGCTCCAGTGCAGATACCTTTGCCTGCTGACACAGATCCTTCATCCCACTGGCACATACTTTCTGGCCCCTACCACTGACCTTTGGGCCTTCCCAGTGCAGATCCTTGATGCAGACTTGCATACGACATTGTTGGGGGCTCTAGGCCTCTAGCTGGTTTCATGGGGAACATTGCCATGGGCTCTAGGTCTCCCGCTGAACTCATGCAAGACATTGCCGTGGGATCCATGCCTTCAACGTGATCCTTTGGGTCTCTAGTGTGCACACAGATTTTCCTGAACTCTTTTGTATTTGATTTTTTGGGTGACTATTATAAAATAATTCTGTAAACTGTGAGTCCTGTAGTAAATTGTTTCCCTTGCAAACCCTGCCTACAACATCCATGATCCTTTGTGTGTGTATATCTGTTTATTTGTTGTTCATGCTCCTCTGAAACTCCAGATATTGGCATAGAGAGAAAGCTAGTTGTTATCCACTGCTAGGTTACCTTGGCTATCGCATTACATTTAGTGTCATCAATGGGATCACATGACAATTAGGTATTGTCAAATTCTAGGAGCCACTAGTGGATATTCCTTAACCAGAGCTATAATTTTAGTGCAGACAGACCACCTGAATATTAACCTATAACACCCCAGACCACTAGTTTATGCTGAATGAGGGCAGAAGTACCAGAAGTCAAAGATACCACTAGACTCTCTGTCTTGTCCTTTAGTACCACTGCCTCTGATGATTTTGTAACAGAAAATTCCACCCCTTCCCACAAGGCAGTGTACTTCAGTTTCTTAGTTGCCCAGGTAATAGTTCTTATTACAGTTCCAGTTTCTTGTCTCTTATAAATGGCTGGTCACTATGATGCATGTTATATAAACTAATCCCCAATTGAGAAGCCATTCTGCCTCTGTACTTCCTACCTCCTTATCTCATATAAACCCTCAACCACCAGAGAGCAGGATCTGATATTTTGGGAGTGATCCTGATCAGTGCTCATCGACATAAATAAATCTGCCTCCAAATTCTGGGTGTTGTTTTGGTGCTTCTGCATGCCTTTGCAATTTTACCCTCCAAGCTTAGCCTCCCTCAACAGAATACAGGCCCTGTGAACTTTCTGGGTGTTGGTCTGTTTTCTCAGTCAGGTGTCAGTTGGCTGTCAACTCTGTTGCCCTGTGCAGAGCAGTTGCCAGGAACAGACCCTGTTATGTGCTCATCTAGTGAGTCCTGGGATTCCTCCTACACCAGGCACATCATCAGGAAGTGGGGCTCATCAGGAAGATCCCAGGATGTCTCCCAAGCTGGGCATGGTAGCCTTTCTCCTTTTGCATAGGACTGCTTTGATGAAATATCATGAATCACAAAATCAGGATAATTACAAGTAAATCTTTACAAAAGAATATGGTAATGAAATTGCATAACATCATGTATAATAAGAAAACTATAAAAGCAACCAAATAGAAAAAAATCAAAATGTCTAAAGAAGTAAAATTATCAAAAGTCAGTGACATTTCCCTATACCAATAATGAATTAATCAATTAGAGTATGCATGTTTTTCATAAATTCTGCAAAAATTTTAGGTTTTAGCTTCTCATTATATCAAAATATTGTCTCTTCTTATTTTCATTGTGGTATTCTTTTCAGCATCTACATATATGG
>RJWT010050304.1:0-10880 GCA_004365215.1 Cuniculus paca | reverse complement strand
ACAGCCAAGGCCAAGTATCAGCCAGAACAGACCGAGTAAGAAGCAGCTCCAGACCCGAGGCAGCCTCATCCGCAGGCCGAGGCTGGGGTCTCTGACCACAAACCCAAGCTTGCGAAAGGAGCAGCAGACAGGTCAGACAGGTCACAGATTTGGAGATAGGCACCCTCCCCACCAACAGATGGGTTTCTCTTGCCCTCCCCCACTCCCTCCCGCACACACACTGTGAGAGAGAAGATGGACTTAACACTGCTAGGCATTCCAAAAGGCCCACAGGGACAGCTCTGAACCACACAAATTGAGGCTTCATTGACATGACGTCACTGTGTGTTCAAAGTTACGAACTCCCAAGCCAGGCACAGTGATGCACATCTGTAATCCCAGCACTTGGAGGCTGAGGCAGGAGAATTGCAAGTTCATGGCCAACCTGGACTACAGAGTCAGTTGAAAGACAGCTTGGACTGCATAGTGAGACCCGTCTCAAAAAATAAAATCACAACAAAACAACAACAAAACTGTACAAACTCTTATCAACTGTAGAGTGAAGGAATAAAGAAAGTTACAGTCACATGATGGAATATTATACTGGGATGAATACATGGAAGAAAAATGCACAGCGTAATTGAATCTCAGGTACTGTATGTTGAGAGACAGAAGCCAGACTCAAGAGAGGGTGTATAGTAAGCTGCCATCTGCATGAAGTTTGCAGTGGGTGTTAGGATTCACGGCCGCGGGAGCTGGCAACATTCTGCTCTCAGCAGAAGTGCATTCCGTACATCAGGTCCTTGCGCTCCACGAGGGATGAGAGGAGAGAGAGGCTGAGCCTTCTCACAGGCAAGAAGTGACCAAGTTCAACATCCTTCTACGCAGCCATTCAGTGGGGGAGATTTTGGGTCACAACAGAAGTTAAAAGCTGTTGGAAATTCCAAGGAACTCCTGACCAGTTAAATCTAGATAAAGGAGTGCAAACTGCAATGAATTGGGGAAAAGCATGACTCTGAATAACCTAAAACAGAAGGTCATCTGGCGCTGTGGGCTACATGGATCTGAAACTACAAAGTACAATTACTGGGCAGTAAAGTCCCTGGGGAAATTCTTCACCAAAGAGCTAAGAATGTTCTGGCTCCCGTGGCGGGTGTGGTGTCACTGGCCTGTAATCTCAGCACTCTGGGAGGCTGAGGCAAGAGGATCACAAATTCAAGTCCTGCCTGGGTAACTTAGCCTGTCTTTGTCTAGAGAGAGAGAGAGAGAGAGAGAAATGAGAGGGAGAGGGAAGGAAGGAAGGAAGGAAGGAAGGAAGGAAGGAAGGAAGGAAGGAAGGAAGGAAGAAGAAAAGAAAAGAGAAAAAAGAAAAAAAAGAAAGAAAGAAAGAAAGAAAGAAAGAAAGAAAGAAAGAAAGTAAGTAAGTTAGTTGGGGAGCTCGGTGTGAAGGCCCAGATTCAATTCCAAGCACTACAAGAAAAAGGAGGAGCAGGAGAAGGAGATGGGGAGAAGGAAAAGGAGAGGAGGAAGAGGAAGAAGAGAAAGAGAGGGAGGGTGCTGTTCTGTTCTGGATCGCACAGCAGGTGCCCAGTGAGTCTAAAACAATTCCGCCTCAGATAATCCCAGATGGAGAGCGTCCAGTAAGTACAAGCCCCATGCCGGATGTAACAACAGACGCTGAAGCTCACGGTGGAAGAAAGCCAATTGTGGCTCAACCTCTGTCACGTCAGTGAAAGTCTGAGTTCCAGAGACTTCCGTGCAAAGAAAGCGACAAACCCATCCTTTCTGCTCAGAGGGTGCCCGGCCCATCGCAGCCAGAGGCGTGATGCCCAGGGACACGGCACTCCAGCCAGGACCCGGGAAAACTGCACAGGGCATGAGCAGCGCCTCTAGCCCCTGGGACGGAAAACCTCAGGCCCGGGGGCTTACAAACCACGGGAACTCACTTCCCACGGCTCCGGAGGGCGGGCTGCCCCCGGCCAAGCTGCAGCAGCCGCAGTGACCCGCAAGGGCGCATTGTCCCTCCTGGACCACCCTTCACCCTGCATCCTCAAACATCAGACCCCTCTGTGAGGTGTCCAGTCTCACTCTTGGGGCGCCCCACTCCTGATCTAATCACCTCCCCAAGCCTCACCTCTTAACACCATCAAGGTGGGGGTTAGGATTCCACATATGAATTCTGGGGGACGCGAACATTTAGGCCACAGCAAGCATCCGCCAGCAGCTCCTCCTCCCAGAAGCCTCCAGGACACCTTCTTTCCTGGACCCCTCCATGTGCTGTCTTGCCCCCCTTTACACACACACACACACACACACACACACATACACCCAGCTCGGCCCCCATCTACATCCACAGCGGCAGCCTGCCCTTGCTCTCACTAGTCCGCACACAGGGCCTGGTACTTCTCACACTCATGATGCACAGAGGAGGCCCTGCCAGCGACTTCCACCACCCACAGCGTCCCCACTCAGGACTGGCTCACAACGCTGCGGCAACGGCTCTTACTTGGAAATGTATTTATCCTGCCCACATGGGACTAGGGAAGTCTGGCGACTGTAATCCATTCTTCCTGCCTTCTCATCCGAAGGAGAGGTCTGCAATTGAAAGAAGACAGGTGTAAGTCAGGTTGTGTCCCCGGGAGCCAAACAGGACTTGGGCAGCAGGTAGAGGGCGACATGGAATCGAACTGGACGGCTCTGCCCCACCCAGCTCCAGAGCTTGGGCTGTGCAGCGCTGACCCAGCCTGGTGAGATGCCACACTGGTAGCTGCTGCCCCTGCTTGCCAAGCCTTGAGACAACCCACCCATAGAAAGGATGACAACGCTTGGGCATCCAAGAACACATGCCCAGGCATGGAGAAAGCTAGCGCCCAAGTCAGTCCCCAGGGTAACCAGGACCTTCACATCGCAGAGCACAGATTCACCTGACAGGGCAGCCCAAGACCGCCGAGATCCCCTGAGGATGGAGAAACCACCTAAAATGCCAGAATCAAGCGGGTGTGGTGGCGCATGCCCGTAATCCCAGCACTCAGGAAGCTGAGGCTGGTGGACCCTGCAGGTTTATGAGAGCAAGTCTGGCCTACATAGTGAGTTCAAGATGAGTCTAGACTACAAAGCAAGACCTTGCTTGTCTCAAAAAAACCAAAAATAAATAAGTAGATCAAATAAAAAGCCAGAATAGAGCTGGGTACAATAAGCTGCACCATATGATCTATGACCACCATTAAAGTAGAATGATGTAAAAGGCAATTTCATTTCTTGGGAAAATAACAACAGACTGCTGGGGATCTAGCTCAGTGGCCTAAGTGCCTGCCTGGCAAGCGTGAGGTCATGAGTTCAATCCCCGGTGCTGCAAAAAATAAATAAATAAATAAATAAATAAATAAATAAATAAATAAAATAACAACAGACTATGAAACCATCAGTTATAAACTTCTAAGTCTAATTTTGCTTAAATATATGTGCATGTATGTTATGGCTTGTATGTAGATGTTCCCGCAAACCCTTACGTGCTCTTAGGTGGGGCCTTTCCAAAGTGAATGATACTGGATCAGCCCACTGATTGGCTCTACGTAGTTCTGGATGTGGCTGAGTGGATTTACTGGAGATGAAGGCCCCACTCTGGGTGTGAGTCACACTAACCAATGGGTTTGTAGCCTGGGTGGAATATAAAGGAAGAGAGGCAATGCAGGCTTGCTGCTTCCTGTCTCCTGCCTGCCCTGCCAAGGACTGTCTCTCCTCTGCCTTGGAGCCAGCTGACCATGGATTGAAACCTCTACAAGCTGTGAACTAGAATAAATCTTTCATCCTTTAACTTGTGAGTGTTGGGCATTTTGTCCCAGCAGTGAGAAAGTAACCAAGACAGTATAAAATATGCATGTGTGAATACATGCATTCAGGTATGCATATATTTGTCAGGTTCTCTACCTTGCTGGCACTCTTGACAGTGGGGCCTGACTGTTTGGTGTGGGGTTGTCCTGTGCACTGGGAGTTCAGTAGCATCTCTGGCTTCTACCCAGAGGCCAGCAGCAATGCCCCAGTTGTGACAACTAAAAATGTCTGCCAACTTTACTATGTGTCCCCTGGGGACAAAATCACCCCCACTGAGAACCACTGGCCTTGTACTTGTGTATGCAAATGAATGAAAGGCCGATTCCATCTGGCTAACAGTGTTACCGACGATTTTTTGATAAAAGAATTCTTCAAACATAAAAATGAAGAACTATGACAGCGATAGCCACGACTCCAAAACGTTAGTCATCCTTAGTGTTTTATTACACTTACTCAGTGGCATATCTGATAATCTCCAGCTAGCAATCCGTGCTACTTGTGATACGTTACACAGGAAGTTATGGGCCTCCCTTGCTCTCACTTTTTTTTTTTTTTTTGGTCTTTCTGAGACAGGGTCTTGCTATGCAGTTCAGGCTGGCCTTGAGCTCACTTTGTAGCCCAGGGTGGTCTTGAACTTGCAGCGATCCTCCTGCCTCAGCCTCCTGCATGCTGGGATTACAGGCGTGAGCCACCACACCCGGCTTCCCTTGCTCTCCCTTAAATACTAAAACCTGCACATTACTACACCGAGCTCCACAGCTGTTTGTGGAAACAGAAGGAACCGCCCTGTGACACCTTGATTTTAGCCCCATGAGAACCATAGCAGACCTGTGACCTACAGAGCTGTAACATAATAAACCGTGCTGTTCTAAGTGACTGAGTTTTGGCGATTCGTTAAGGCAACCACAGAAAACCAATACAAAGGGCGAGCTGCGGGGAATGAAGGGCTGAGTTCCACTCAGAATATTCATGGCCACCTCGGTACCCAAAACAGGGACCTTGAGAACACAGTTCACCTTTCTAAATTAGAAATACAATTTTTTGTTCTTCCCCAAAAGAAAAAATAACCTGATCATAAAACCAGAGTATATAGGTATTGCACAAAAAGAATAAATAAGTCAGACTAGTGAGAATTTTTTCTTTTTAAAATGATAATTACCCATAAAACTGAGTACCCAAAAAGATACGCTGTCTATGCATGTATTAGTTTTCACATTCAAGTTTATTCACGATCATGCTGAATGGAGGAAAACTGATGCATTTCCTCTAAAATCAGAACAAGACAAGAATGTCCATTCTCACCACTCCTACTCAATATAGTACTTGGGGTTTTCCTAGAGTAGTTAGGCAAAAAAAAAAAGAAAAAAAAAAGAAAAAGAAAGAAAATACAAGTAAGAAAGGAAGAAGTCAAATTATCCTTATTTGCAGACGATATGATCTTAGACTGAGAAGACCCTAAAGACATCACCGAAAGACTACCAGTGCTGATAAATGAAATCAGCAAACTTTCAGGATACAAGAACAGCATTAAGGAATCAGTAATGAATAAGCTGAGAAAGAAATCAAGAAAACAATGCTAGTTACAACAGCGTCAATAATGAATTAATGAATAACCTAGGAATCAACCTAAACAAGGCAGTGAAAGATGTCTGCAATGAAAATTACTGAAAAAAGAAAAGCAGAAGACATTAGAAGATGGAAAGTCCCATGTTCACGAGTTGGTAGAATTAACATTACTGAATGCAATGTGCGGATCCAATGCAATTCCCAACAAAATTCTAATGACCTTCTTCACACAATGAGAAAAAAACCATCATAAAATTCTTGTGGAAACACAAGATGAAGACTAGCGAAAGCAATCCGAAGTAAGAAGAATGAGGCTGCAGGTATGACAGTAACCAACTACAAAGTCACAGTGACAAAAGCAGCATCATACTGGCCCAGAAATAGACACAGACCAATGGAAGAGGCCACAGAGACGAGCCCACACAACCACAACCTTCTGATTCTTGATGAATGGGCCAAAAATAAACATGGGAGAAAAGATGGCCTCCTTAATAAATGGTGCTGAGAAAACTGGACATCCAAGTGTAGAAGGTTGAAAGTAGGTTCCTATCTTTCACTCTGTACAAAAAACAATTCAAAATGGGTCAAAGACTTAGGTACAAGACCTGAAAATTTGAAACTACTAGGAGGAAACAGGGGAAACCCTTGAAGTCATAGGTATAGGGGGGACTTCTTGAATAGGACTCCAATAATACAAGAAATACCTGCAAGAATCAACAAGTGGGTCCAGCATGGTGGTGCATGCCTATCATCCCCGCATCCTGGAAGGCTGAGGCAGGAGGATCACAAGTTCAACCCAGTCTGGGCAATTTAATGAGTTAGCAAAGCTGTCTCAAAATTTAAAAATTAAAAAGAAGTGGGAACATGGCTCAGTGTGGGTTCAATCCCAGTACCATTAAAAAGAAAATTTAAAAAAAGAGACAATAAGAAATTGAAAAGCTTCTGCACAGCAAAGGAAACAACCAACAGAGTGAAGAGACAACCTGCAGAATGGGAGAAACCGTTTGCCAGGTACTATTCTGGCAGAATGTTAATATCAGGAATCTATAAAGACTTCAAAAGAAACTTAAAGGGCCCCTCCCCCAAATAATAGCCCAATCAATAAACAGGCAAATGAATTGAACACACACTTCTCAAAAGAAGTACACACAGCCAATAAGTATATGAAAAAGTGATTGACAGCTTTAGCCATTAGGAAAGTGGCTGCCATCAAGAAAACAGAAAACAATAAATGCTGCGACAGGAGGAATCTTCCGCACTGCTGGTGGGACTGTAAATTAGTACAGCCACTACAGAAATCAATGTGAAGATTCCTCCAAACGCTAAAAACAGAGCTACCGTGTGACTCAACTCTACCCCTCCTTTGGTAAAGACCAGAAGGAGTGAAAGCCCACACACTGTCGGGGACCTGCATACCCATGCTTATGGCAACACAATTCACAATAATAAAGCTAGGGAGCCAGCCCAGGTGCCTGTCGACAGATTAAAAAAAAAACAAAACTGGCACAAGTACACAATAGAATATTACTCAGTCATAAAGAGGAACAAAATTAAGTCATCTTCAGGAAAACGGATGGAACTAGAGATCATCTTAAACAAAATAAGCCAGGCTCAGATAAGGATGGCATATTTTCCCTGCCATGTGGAATCTAAGGGGGGAAACATTTATTGTGTGCCTAGCATGCCAAGAACTGCGCTTTCTAAAAGTGACTGTTCAGCAAAATAAATAGGTCCTGCCCCTGTTCAGGGCACATGGTCTGGAAGCAAAGGGAGAAAGGGGCAAGGGTTGTGGGAGGGCAGGGCCATGGGGGCACCCAGGAAAGACCCCGAATCTGGACTTGGGTAGGGTTCTGGGGGCTTTGTGGAAGAAGTGACCTCCAAACTAAGAGCCCACTGTGAGATGGTGCTTTGTTAGCGCAAAGGTGAAGGATGGATGTGACCGGGCAGGAGCACACCCCATGGGGTTGCGCAGGATAGGGGAGCAGGCGCCAGCTCGGGAGGTCAGGAGAGTGGGTAAGGGCACGAGGGAGAGAACAGAGGGCTAAGGCCAGGCTGTGATGGACGCAGTAGACCAAGGTGAGCACGGAAGACAAGTCCCTGAGGGGAGCAGGGGCAGGAGAGGGAGAATCAGAGAAGCGCCCTTCTGGCAGCCCAGAGACCAGGGTGCGTGGAGAAGAACTGGAACAGGGCCAGGAGCTGGTGGTGGCAGCCCAAGGAAGAAAAACCTGATTTAAACACAAGGGCCTGGGGACCTCAGCCACAGTCAGTTCTAGAGCTTGGCCAGGAGTGGTGGTGCACACCTGAATCCCAGCACTTGGGAGGCTGAGGCAGGACAATGACCGAGAGTTCAAGGCCAACCTGGACCACATAGAAAGACCCTGTCTCAAAAAAAAACTTCTACAGCTTATTTGGAGCAGGAATCTGTTAACTATTGCCTGGCCGCTGATGGTCCTCCTCACCCTGAGCACTGGAGTCTGTCTTCAACCAGGGGGAATGTTACTCTGTTTTCTCTTGGTCATTTTTCCTCTTCCGCTCGCTCGCTCTTTCTTTCTTTCTTTCTTTCTTTCTTTCTTTCTTTATCTCTTGCCTTCCCAGTTTAGCACTCTCCATCTTTCTATCCACTCACCCACCCACCCATCCATCCACCCACCCATCCTTTTAGCCAACCATCCACCCACCCATCCATCCATCCACCCATCATCCTTCTATCCATCCATCCCTGTGCTACCTAAGTCTCATCATTTTTATTCATAATCCCCATCTCTTATTTTCCTCAGAATTCTCCAGCTAATCTGCTAATTCAATGACTGAATTTGCTATAGGATTTCTCTTTGTTCACTGCCTCCTTCATAACCTATAATTTGGTAATTTTGTTTTGCATCTGAAAGCAATCTGCCTAGCTCTTAAGACAGTTCCCTTTTTCATACCATGTTCTCTTAAATCTACTGAGAATACCAATTACAGAATTTAAGTCTTCTCCCTGTTTATTAAATCTATTTTGTACAGAGAAAAAATAAGCAGATCAAGGAAACAATATAGCATAGAAAAATAGACCCAAATATATCTGGGACCATAGAATGTGAATAGTAATTCTAAATAGCAAAGATAGAAAAACAACAACAAAAAATTGTCTCTGGAAATTTGGCTGACATTTGGAAAGAAGATGGGAAAACTAAACCTGCATCTTATGCTTTCCACCCAAAGAAATCATAGATGAACCAAAACTTTAAACACTGCCAGGTATAGTGGTGCACACCTATAATAACACTGTGGGAGGCTGAGGCATGAGGACTTCAAATTCAAGCCCAGCCTAAGCAACGTGGTACTGAGTGAGACCCTGTCTCAAAAACAAAAATAAAAGAATTTAAAAGGGCTGGCCATGTAGCCTGGAGCAAAGGCCTAGGTTCAATCTCCAGTACCAAAAAAACTAGGAAACATAAACTTCAAATGGGAAAAACCTTCCTATTCAAAATGCAGAAGACATTAGTGATAAAAAATTTATGCAAACCTATAAAATTTTTAAACTTTTGTTTGACAAACAAGTTACCCTACACAAAGTCAAAAGACAAATTAGGATAAATATCTGCAATACCCACAAGAAGGGGCCACAGTCCTTAGTATATAAAGGGCTTTAATGAATGCTATTAAGAAAAGGGTCCTACTCTCAATTTCAGTCAGGGTCCGAGGAGATGGGGACCTTCTCCCTGCCCCCGTGGAGTAGTCCACAGATAGAAACAGATCGCAGGGTGTCCCGGGAGTGGCACAGATACATGTGTGAGGCAGAGTTAAAGCAGGCCTCACTCAGGGGAGACAGAGCTGCCTCTCAAGAGAGAACATCTTTGGTCAGGATAAATTCATGTGCTTGGAGGAATCCTTAAAGAGGGTGAGTGTTCTCAGACATTTTGCCTAAAAACAGTCTTCGAACCCCTAATAGCTGTTTCTTCATCTTAAACCCTTTACCATAAGGGTAATTTATCAGCTAGGTGAATTCATTGGCTTAGAGTTTCTTTAAGTGATGGTCCTGGAAGAAATATTGGCCATGCCTTGGTACCATAGTTCCCTTATCTCCTTTCTACCTATCTTTTATTTCTTCTATTCTGTCTCAAAAGTTCATAGCACATAAAAAAATTCAAATTAATAAATCTGAAAAAGCCAAGCTAAATTTATGTACACATTAGGGCAAACACAGCAGCAGCAGTAACAAAGGGCCGGAAACTGAGAGTTAAGTCTTAAACAGCATTGTTCCTCACACAAGGAAGAGTCAGAGGAAGATGGGCTATGGGGCTGGTATGTGGATTCAATTGGAGACTTCCTCCAAGGGCCCTGCCAACAGCTGTGACCTTGGAAAGAGGGATTTGCTCAGCGGGCTGATCGCAGTTCTTCAGGCTGCCCTGTTATTATGGAGACTGTAGGGAGTTCTGGGCTCCAAAACGGCTTGCAGGAATCTTTATGAGCATCGCATCCCATAATGCCTTGGGAACACATACAGTCGCCAAGACTTTGTAGAAGAAAAAGAGCAGGAGGGAAAGAGGGCTTCTCTACATCAGCCAGCTTCTGGGGCACAAAACAGAAACACCTTATACAGGATCACACCGAGAAAGGGGGAGAGAGGGGGAAAAGGACGTTAAGAAAGGGTAGATTTTACACAATTTTGTGTGCGCGCATGTGTCTTTTTTGAGGCAGAGTTTCACTATATGGTTCAGGCTGGCCTTGAAGTCACTTTGTAGCCCAGGCTGGCCTCGAACTCATGGCAATCCTCCTACCTCAGCCTCCTGAGTACTGAGATTACAGGCGTGTGCCACCATGCCCAGCAACACAATTATTAATGTGGAGTGGCTCTTTGGAAGTCTAAAACATTTAAATCTACTCAACTTTGTAGACAGGGTTATTCTAAATCAGCACTTCTTAGAAAAATCACTTTAGAAAATAAAGTGTACACTTCATGTATGTTAACTACAAAGTGTGTCTGCTAAGGAGTTTGGAGACGTGAACGTTGTTGGACTGGCTCAGTTGCAACAGGACCCTCCTGGGCCCTTGTCACACTGGCCACCAGACAGTCAATGTTCCCTGCTAGCCTTAGCCTCATGCGTGGCAAAATAATTGGATTCTCATGAGATCCATTAAACGCCCAGGCAGCGCCGTCCCCTTGTCAGTGGGACTGAGCTTGTCCCACACAGAGCCCCATCCTGACTTCCTGTCTGTCTAAGGTCCTGCGCCTAAGATCCTCACCAAGCGATGCTTCTTCCACCACTGAACATGACGACATCCCAACCAGAGAACTTTCCAGGCCTCTTCTTACACTGTGTATATCCCATCCTCCTCCTTGGGGCCAAGCTGACCCAGTACTCCCTAGACCCTGATCCAAACTCACTTCCCTCTGAGCTATCCCCATTGCCTCCGGGGTCCTGCCCTTCCTTAAGGAACTTTCAGCTGCAGGGAAATCACCTGCTGGCATCCCCCACACACCCGGGCCAGGGCTCCCAGCCTGAGCTCCACCCTGCTGA
>RJWT010050303.1:0-10872 GCA_004365215.1 Cuniculus paca | reverse complement strand
GCTCTCTCAAGCAATTTTAGATCCAATTGACAGTCCTCTCCTGACCACCCTACAGACTTTAGTTAGGTAAATATTCAGTCTTTTCATATCTGCTTGCACAGTGGAGGCGCTCATCAGTCTTGACACTCAAAACAAACTTTGTGTGGGGTTCCCTCCTACTTTTACAGAGTGACTATAACAGATACAGAGCAGAAGCAAAAAGGCTATATGAATAGTAATGGCTAATGCTTATATAAATGATTATTATACCTTTTTGTACTATTTTTAGTACCTCAAATGGCTTAACGCTTATAAAAATCCTATGAGAACATCATTACCTTCCTTATAGATGAATAAATAGAGGCTAGGAGTTAGATATTCTGTACTGGATCACACAACTGATCAGAAGTATAATCAAGATACAAATCAACAAGTCTGGGTCCAGAACCTTCTTTAGATCTCTCTAAATTACGTGTACTCTTCCATGGGAGATACATCTTACTCTATAAACTAGCCCATGTTTGGTTTAATATTTTACATGAAAAACACGTACCTATGGATATAACCCATGGGGACTACGGTGTGCATTCATCTTCTCTTAATAGGCAGTTTGGCATTTTTTGCAATTAAAGGTTGACTTGTACCATAAGCTTAGAATTTGACATATCAAGACTTTTTGGAAGAAGAAATTGAGGTAGACTGATTAAGTAAACTTGCCTGGAGTCATACATTCATGAAGAGGCAAAACTAGGGTCTGCTTCTCTGATATAATCATTGACATTTGCTACTCTCCTATTAAGATGTGCAGTTGATTTCTGCATCCCCTTGAGTACAGACAGCCATGCTTCTACCTTGACCAGTATTTTATGGTTTAGATAAAAAGTGTCTCCCCAAAGTCTCATGTTATTCAGAGGTGGGGCTTTTGGAAGGTGATTGGATCATGAGACAAGACGCTTATCAGTTAATTAATCTCCTGATGAATGCATGACTGAATGTGCTGTTAGGAGGTGGGACCTGACTGGAGGTGAGTCACTGAGGGTGTGACCTGGAAGGGTGTTTTCTTGTCCCCGGCTCCACTCTTCTCTCTGTTTCCTGTGTGCTATGAGTTGAGCAGCTTTCCTTCTCCATGCTCTTCCACCAGGCCACTTCTTCCTTGGAACCAGTCAACCATGCATGGACTGAACCCACTGGAAACATGAGCCAAATAAACTTTTCATCCTTTAAGTTATGGGTGTTGACCATTTTGTCCCAGTAATGGGAAAGCTGACCAACACACAGTGGAATGTGGCAGGAATGATGCTATGCAATTTCAGCACCTCCCTTACTTGACCTAGTAGCTTTTGCTTTCTGTGTTCAGAAGCCTAACACCATGTAATAAGGGCTCCTAGCTTGAGCCTACAGTGACAACAATGCTGTGAGAACCTCAGCCATGTGGAAAGATTTGAAATTGGAAAACCACATGGAGAGAGAGAGAAGACAAGGAGTGCTGAGAAGTAACACATGTGAGTCAAGGAGCCATCAAGGAAGTGGATCCTTAGGCCCAAGCTGCCCCAGCCAACATCACATGTAGAAACAAATGAGCTGTCCCACTGAGATCTTCTTGAATGTGTCTTGATCTTCTTGCTGTGTAGTTCATGCTGGCTGTGAGCTCACAGTAATCCTTCTGCCTTAGCCTCCCAAGTAATGGGAATACAGGTGTACACCATGACTCCCACCTAGCTGGCCCTTTTATTTTTTTATTCTGAGACAGATCATGCTAAGTCATTAAGTTACCCGGGCTGAGCTCGAACTTGCAGTCCTCCTGCCTCGACTTCGCAGAGTATGTAATTACAGGTGTGTGCCACCATGCCTAGCTAGATACCAAGGTCTTAAAGGGTGTTCTGTGTTGTTATTAGGGGAAGATAATACTCAGTGAAGTTATCTATACATATCTGAGCTAAAATCTCATGACTTGCTTTTTTCCAAGAGGAAAACAGTAATCAAGTATGTGATCATTTTTGTTTAGCTTTTTAGTTTCCAAAATGCTCTTTCATGTCTGCCATCTCCTTTGATCTTCCTAACAAGTCTAGGATCTATGGAAAATGTGGTGTTATTATTCCAACTTGTTCATAAGGAAATAGAGGTTCATGAGGAAATAGAAGGTTACATGTCTTTCCTAGCACCACGTGGGTGGGGTCAGAGGTAAGGCAGGAATCCAGACTACTTAAATCACAGTCTGTTTCTTCACCAGCAGCAAGACACAATGAATTGCATGGGAGTTGTGCCTCTTGTGGATTTTTAACCATTATGTTGGGTGTATGTTCAATGAAACCCACTTGTTTCCAAGACAGCAGCATTCCAACAAAAACCTCAGTGGCTCTGAAGGAGGCACACTCACTGGCATTTCTATCTTTTTAAAGAATTGCACAATTTGATGGGCAAAGTGCCAGCAATAATTTAAATCAAATAGTTCCACAGAGCCCTGATGGAGCAGGAAAGCAGAAGAGAAACATACTTATATGTATATAAATGTGGGTGGTATTTCTGTGGTGAGTCTTTCAAGAGAAATCACGACAATCCAGGAAAATCCAGGTATCAATGCTTTATAGAATAGAACAACAATCTGGAAAGAAAAAAATAGGTATATGTTAAAATGGTGAGATGGCAGTTGGAGGAGGGAAGGGGAAAGAGATGGGAAAAAGGAGGAGCAGTCCTTGTCCCTCAGTCCTTTCTCTGACTTCCAATGGAGGAGGCAGCAGACGAAGTGATCAGATTTGAATTCTTTTCATTGAATCAACTGGGCTGGAGTACTCATTTTGCTTTGAGTTGCTTTTCTTGTGAGGTATTCACTTGGGCTCTAATTTTCAATTTTTTTTTTTTACTGTGAAGATAGAGATTTTTGAGCAGATCAGAAATGGAATACATTCATTGTACTGGCTTTATGCTAGATTTTATTACAATTTTTTATTAACCTGTCTTACTATAGGATGGAAAATTGGTCTCTCAGGTATGTGAGATGGAAGAGGCTCTTTTAATTCTTCCATCTAGTATTTAACTCATTTAACATTTACATACTGATTATTCTATAAAGCCCCTGCCCTAAAAATTGAGGATCTGGAAATGAGTAAGGCACATCATTTAATGCAGTGATGGGAACCTACGGCACACATGTTTTTCTTTTAAGACAAAAGATGTTAATACGTGAGTTGTTTTTTTCTAAACTAAAACCTCAGTATTCAGATTTAATTGCAGTGCTGGCACTTTGTGATAAATAAGTGGGTTTTGGGTTGCATTTTGGGCACTTGTCTCTAAGAGGTTCACCATCACTGATTTAGTGGCTTGTAGTTACTCACTTGCTTGACTTTACAGGTAAATAATGGAAATATAATCCTGTCATAAGCCACAGAGTGATTGTCCAGGGTGTGGCTTTCAGGCCATACTTATTTATTCATATAATCAACAAGTAATTATTAATTTTTACTAAGAGCTCCACTGTTATGCCATGTATCTAGATGTCCCCCTAAAGCCTCATGTGCTCATAGGTGGAAAATTTTGGAGGTGGCTAGATTTAAGGTTTATGAATATGTATTAAGGGTGTGTGATAATGAAATTAGCCTACTGATTGGTTTAGCATAGTCGTGGATATGGATAATGGGAAGACCCATTCTGGGTATGGGTAGCTCCATGCAATTGTCTTGTAGCTTGGAAGGGGTAAATGAGAAAGGGAAGCTTGCTGATTGCTGCTTCCTGCCTGCCTACCATGGACTGTTTCTCCTCTGTGATGCCTCTCTGCCATGCCAGCCTGCCTTGGAGCCAGCTGACTATGGACTGTGAGTTAAAATAAACCTTTCCTCCTTTAACTTATGGGTGTTGGATATGTTGTCCCAGCAATGAAAAAGTAACTAAGACACACATGATAGCTATTGGTGTTTTAAAAAGTGAAAAAAAGTAACATGTATAACAGAGACTTAGTATCAAGAATATGAAAAGAATTTTGCAAATAAAGACACAAACCAACAGACAAATGGGTAAATGATATAAATTTTGGGTTCACAGAAGAACAAAACATAAAAAGGTTGAGGAGTATTTGCTAAGCTGTTCACCTTCAGTAGGAAGTGCAAAATAACATTATCACAAAGTACTATTTCATTTTTATGGATTAGTGTGGCAGAAATGAAAAGGTCGTGGGATGTATCTGAGTTGTAGAAAGAGGGTTACTCTTCTTTGCTTCTGATGGAAATGGGAAAATAACACCAGACTTAAGGGTGGGCAGTTGGATATTATCACATCCTCTGATCAGTGGTTCCACCTTAGACCTCTGCTCTGGGGAAACCCATCTACCTGCACCAAAGAATGCAAAGGGGTGGACTGCAGCATGGTTGATCTCAAGAACGATGGAAGCATCTAAATCTTGCTTATCAGGGATTGGATAGATAAGAAGTGGTATATTTGTGTGATTAAAAAATAACACAGAAATTTAGTGGAAAGTATTATTTCTAGCCAAATCAACATGGGTTAATTCCAAAAATATAAAGTAAAAAGAGCAAGTTGTAGATTTATATGTACTCTCTGACCATAAATGTGGAAAAAGACCCCCCCAGACACACGCGAGCACGCACGCACGCACACACATACACACATACAGAGGAAATCAATACTGTATGCTTTCTAAGGTGGAGTGGCATGGAAAAGATACATACTGGATTAAAGCAGTAGTAGTAGTTATCTCTTGGCATGTGGTGGGTGTCTTCATCTATATGCACAATATTATGTATTTTAGACAAATAGATCATATATAATTTATTTGTAAAAATTAGAAGGAAATAATACGTAGGACACAATCACTTCTTTAAGGAACTTACTAATGAGGCCTTATCTATGTGTAAAGCTGGGATTAGAACTCAGGTTTTCAATTTCCAGGTGCAGTGATCTGTCTCTTGGATATACGATGAATTTAACCATCTGTGAAGAATTGCATACTCTGACTTGCTTTCTGCAAAATGAAAGCCTTTCTAGTTGGCACAAAGGTTATGACATTTACTTCTTTCTTGGAGATTGGGGTGTTTGTGCCTGGGAATTTACATTTAAGTTTTAAAAATTAAAATGAATTGTTGCTAAGACTTTTTATAATTTTTATATAAAGTATACAGAATGACAACACAATGAAAACACTCATAAGGCCACTACCCAAGTGAAGGAATAGAAGGCACATGCATTTTCAAAACAGAATCTGATAGACTATTTGGACTGTCCCATCAGAGACAAGATCAAACCCAAAGGGCTGGGTGGTATTCTTTCCCAGCCTACATTAGCATCATTTCCGCAACTTCGTAGTAGCCAAATAAATTAAACAAATGGTCCTATTTGGAAAATTGGAATCTTCTCCTCTTCGTGTGCTAAATGACTGAGTAGTGATTTATCTGTACTGTTCCTAGAGGATGAGAAGTCACATAAAGGTCTCAGAGTTGTGGCCAGAGGTAAATAGAGTGTCTAAGTACATTTAGCAAATGATAATGCAAACCCCAGAGAATACATAGCACAGGGGAAGCGAAATGTACATTTGCTGTCTGGGAAGTAATTGAACATTTATAGTTTGGGAATATCTAGTTCAGAGCACAAGGAAGGGAGAGTCTTGCTTCAGTCAAAGAAAGAGTCAGTGTTCTTTTGGAACTCAATAGGGAATTAAAAGGAATTTATTTATCTAAGTACCCCATTTTTGAAGTTCTTTGAGTCTTGAAGATGGATTTAAGCAGGAAGTAGCAGAAACTAGTACGACTTGGGGGAGAGAGAGACAGAGACCAAGACAGAGTAAGGGAGAGGGAGAAGGAGAGGGACAGAGGGGAAGGAGAGAAGAGAGAAGAAAGGCAAGAGGAGGGTGGGGAGAGAAGGGAAGCAGACAGACAAAAAGACCGAGAGAAAAGGTGAAGCTTATTGTTATAACCTTATCTCTCATGCTCTTCTAAAGCATTTGGGAACCACAGATTTTACTTGCATGGCATAAATGCCTCACAGTACCTTTCCAAAATGACAAATATTTGTTCTGTACAAAGGGTTGAAAATTGCTACCTTCAGAGTAAGAGATCAGAATTGAAAGGGATGACTGCTTTATTTTATTCACAAATCTATTGATAAGAGAAAGCTCTGTTTAGTTTCTTATTTAAGGCATTGGTTTTATTTTATTTAACAAGTAGAAATCAAGATTTTTTTCTTTTATTAGAGTGTGTTTGCAATACAAAATAGTGATGTTAGTTATAGGAAATTGGTACATGCATATAGCATATCTTTATCATTTTTCAAGCCTTTTAGTCTCCTATCCCTTAACTTCCCCCTCCCCTGATCCTTTTTTCCATCTCCAAAAAGTTTGCCTTCTTGTTTCCTACTATCTTTCCTTTATTTTGCTCACATAAGAGAAACCATGCAATATTTAACTCTCTGTGTCTGATTTATTTCATTTAGGATTATGGTCTCAAGTACCATCCATTTTGCTGCAAATGACATGATTTCATTCTTCTTTATGACTTAATAATATTCCATCATGTATATTATACTTTCTTTGTCCATTCATCTGTTAATTGGCAACAAGGCTGTTTCCAGAGCTTAGCTATTGTGAATTGCACTGCTTATAAACGTGGGTACGCATGTACCACTGTAATATGACGCCTTTAGTCCTTTTGGGACTGTATCCAGGTGAAGTATAACTGGGTCAAATGGAGCTTCTGTTTTTAATTTTTTGGGGAATTTGGTTGTACAAGTTCCTAAAAGGGTTCCTTCCCCCATGCACATCCTCCTCAGCTTCTGATGTTCTTGATGAGGGCTCTTCAAACTGGGGTGAGATGGGATTTCAGGGTTGTTTTGATTTGCATTTCCCTAATGACTAAAAATAAAGGAGAGAGGGTAGGAAACAAGGAGAAGATCAGGGGAGGTAGGGAGGTAAGAGAGAGGGGAGTAAAGGAATGAAAATAACTAAGATCTGTCATATGCACAAATCAATTCTCCCAAAAGAACATCGTTATTCTGCATTGCAAACATACACCAGTTACAAAAAAAAAAAAAAAGACCGATGAGTCTCCAGAGGCTTGTGGCAGTCATTTGGGATCCCCAGAAGCCATTGCTCCCTCAAGTCCCAATTCCCTGGAAGCAAGGTTGCTCTGCCTAAGGTCAGGGTGGGCTGCCTTGTCTGGCATGCACTCCATTGGGCCTTCAGCGAGGCTGGCAGTAGCAGCAGTGGCGGCAGCAGCTGCCGCAGGGCCTTGTCACTGTAGTCATTGCCTGCTGGAATGAGCCCCAACTCCTCAGATAGAGCCTGCTAATCCTGCAGGAGCCCGGGGCATGGAACCCCAGCCTGGCACTCCTCTGCCAGCTGCCCTACCATCCCTATGGCTTCCTGCAGCTCCAGAAAGTGGTATACAAGCAATGCCTGTATCTTCAAGGGATGGCCCTCCACAGTTCTAGATACTCCCATGCAGCATCACCAGACCAATAACCTCATTTTCTTCATGCTTTAGCTGTTCTGCATTTCTTGGCTTGATCTCCCTGAATGCACTGTAATCACAGTGAATCAAATTCAAATGCTCGTTAATGGCAATTCAGCCATCTTGCGTGATGTATCCCATTGTAGCCAATGTGCTGCTGCCTCTTGCCCTCTTTCCCACAGCCGTGGTTGCTGTTTTATCAACTCTGATGTCCACAGTAAAATTTGAGGATCCTTAAAACCTAGGGGAAGGCTACAGATAAATGTAAGTGGCAAGTTCTCCTGGAAACAGTGCAAATGGGGCAGAAGCGTCATGCAGGAGCTTTGCCTGGCTTTTGCTTTAAGTCGGTTACCTTGAGGTCCGCACTCTGCTTTCACCACGTCTTGGGGGCTGAGCTAAGCACGCCTGTCTCAGCTCCACCTGGAAAGCCACCACAGGTGCTTGTGCTGCTGACAATGCCTGGGGGACAACTGACACTCTTGGTTACTTGGACAGGCTGTCCTTCTGTGTGACTTGACTGCCACCTCTGGCACATGCTGATCTGCAGTCCCCTTGTGAGCGTCAGTGGCCCTTGGCTCGCTGTATTGCAATGCTGACCGCTCCTCAGTCTCAGGTGTCCGGGCATCTCTGGTAGTCGCTGCTCTCTGCACCTGTTGGTGTAGAGTTGTATTTCTGTCTGGCATCAATTTCATCCTGAATAAATTCTTTTTAATATTTCTAAATGTAGCACAGGTATACTGGGGACCGATTCTCTGACAGCTGAAAATGTCTTGATTTTCTCTTCATTTTGCAAGAGTATTTTTCTGGCTATAGAGTTCTAGGTTGACAGCTTTATCTTTGAGCACTTTGTAAAGATGTCATTCCATTGTCTTTGGACTTGTATTGTTTTTAATTACAAGTCATTAGTAATTTTCAATTGTTGCTCTTTTACATGTAATCTATATATTTTTCTCTGGCAGCTTTAAAAGTTTTTCTTTTTCTTTGTTTTCCAGTTTTTAGCTGTGATGTGAATAGGTGTTGTTTTCTTTGTGATTATTCTGCTTGAGAGTGTGTGGAATTTATTGGATCTGAGGATTATATATATATGCACATATATATTATATATATATATGTGTATATATATATATTTTTTTTGAGACAGTGTCTTGCTATGCAATTTAGGCTGGCCTTGAGCTCACTTTGTAGCCCAGGCTGGTCTCAAACTTGCAACAATCCTCCTGCCTCAGCCTCCTGAGTGCTGGGATTACAGGCATGCACTACCACACCTGGCCCCAAGATTAATATATTTTTAAAATCAAATTTGGAAAATTTGATGTTATTTTTTTCTATATTTATTTTTATGTTATTTTATAGAGAATAAAACCAAGCAAAATAAAAAAGAATAAAGTCAATCAAAACAAAACTATGAAAGCAATACAGAACTTCAAAACAAGATAATAGGAAATCAACAATTGCTACCATAATACATCTTGTTATCTTCAAAATAGCTGCCCATACTATCAAACATAAAATTAAACCAAACAAAACAGAATAAAACCAAACTAAACAAAACAATGAAAATGATATAGGACTTCAAAACAAGATAAAAGGAAATGAACAATGGCTACCATAATGCCTCTTGTTATCTTCAAAATAGCTGTCCAGACCATCAGACATAGGCATGTAAAATTAACCAAGCAACACAAGAACTAAGTTGCTTCTTTACTTCAGTTGTTATCTTTTCAGAAATTTCCGGTGACTTCTAATTTCTACTATGTCTGTGTCTTCTGAACTTGTTCTGTGTGGGCGGGAGGTCTGGGATTGTATTTTGCTCTTTCGTCTTGACATTTTCCTGTGTTCCTCCAAATCAGCCCATTGCTGCATCCTGGGTGCTTCTTGCATTGGCTGCCAGTCTCTCAGTGTAGTGGGTTGGAGTAGGTACTTAGGTTTCTCCAATCTGGGGTTCCTGGAGTGGTGGAGAGGCACAGGGCAGTGCTTCACCAATGCTCCTCTGATGGCTGTGAGGCCTTGGGGCGTGGCTTCTTATTAAGTCCATTTGTTCACAGGTTTGGTTGAGCTCTGATATTTCTTTGCTGGTTTTCTGTGTAGTTGATCTGTCTCTCTGTGACAATGGGGTATTGAGGTCTCCTATTATAATTGTGTTATTACTTATTTGATTTTCCATGTCTACTAATAACTGTCTTATATAGTTGGGTGTTCTTGTATTAGGTGCATATATATTTATAATTGTTATGGCATTTGTGCTGTCTTCAGCTTTCTCATTGACCCCAGTCAATCCTGTGCCATTCTTCTTTGCTTTGTCCTGTAGCTGCTGGACTGACCTTTCATGGTCTCTTGCTATTATTTTCAAGATATCTTTTTTTTTTCATGATCACTAGCTGCAATTCTGTCTTCAAGATCTGAACTTCTGTCCTTCATTCAATCTGTCACATATACTTTCAATGGGAATTTTTAATCTCCTAGATCTCTCTTTGGATCTGTTTCATGGATTCCATCTCTCTTCTATGTTGGGCATTCTTTGTTTCTATCTTTTTGTAAGCTCGTCTATTCTTTTATTTGTGTCTTCTCTAATATCTTTGATTTTAAGCATCATTTCTTTTTGTACCCAGGAGATCGTTTTCTCTCTAGCCTTTCCCACTTGGTTTTTCACTTCTGTTGTTATCATTTCAGAAAGTTCCAATGTTTGACTTCCAACTTCATGCATGTTGTTGAGCTCCAAGCCTATCCTGGATGGGTTGTGGGTCTGGGGCCACACCCCACCTCTGCTTCTTTTTTTTCTTTTATTTTGTCTCTTATGTTTGCCTGCCAATCTCCCATGATGTATAGCTCTACCACTAACACTGAAGCCTTTCTCAAGAAGGAAAGAAGATGTCTGTCTGTTCCTCAGGGATGTCCTCCAGATATAGTTGGTTCTTTATAGCTGTCCTGAGAACCTACCTTCTTCTGGTGTTTACAGTTCTGTGATAGTGTCCATGTCACAGCTCAGAGATGTGCTGGTTATGGAGCTGATCTTGGCCTCTGGATGTGGTGACTGGTACTAGTTTTCTGTTGGAGCTCTCCTGAGTCTAACTGCCGTCTCCTCGCTGCTGCTTCAGATGCTTCCATGCCATTGGCCTTACTGATTACTTTGCCCTCCAAAGGTGTGTGTGTATCTGTGTGCTGGGCTGTTGTCCTGGGTCTTGGGCTTCCCATTGGTCTTATATTCTTTCTACTGGCCCGCCATCTGGGGGGATAATGGAGGAGGCACAGAGTGCGAATTCACTGTCTTCCGGCCGGCCTAGGCTATTATTATTTTAATTGTGTTACTCATACATACTTTTTTTTGTCTTTTTGAGACAGGATTTCAGTATGCAGTTCAGGCTGGCCTTGAACTCACTTTGTAGCACAGTCTGGCCTCGAACTTGTGGTGCTGGGATTAGAGGGGCCTCCTGCCTCAGCCTCC
>RJWT010050302.1:0-10875 GCA_004365215.1 Cuniculus paca | reverse complement strand
CTTGAGCTGCTGAGCTATCTTCCCAGCAATTCCTTCTAGTTTTAATGATCATAAACTAGTGCATGTCACCCTCTTTTTAGGCACTTACACTCAGAAGAAAATCCCATAAATTAATTATTATATTTTTATAAAATCTAAGTGTGATTAATCTTCATAAAATAACTAAAACAAAAAGGAAACTTCTAGTGCTTACCTCTTTATTGATATCTCATAACCCATATTATTAGAGAACATAAATACCAGTATCTTATTAAGTTAGAATATTTTTAAGTTCTTTTTTAGTAATATTTTGCACTTATATCTGGTAATATTCTGCACTTATACTATCTGGTATCTTGGAAAGTTTGGTATGTTTTTCTATTACGACATTCAAAATTCTTTCTAACTGAACTTCGTAGTAAGTTTATGTGTGAACTTTAACAAATGTAAAATGAAACTAATGAAATATACAATGTGTTAAAAGTCATCAAAGAAAATTTTATTGTGATGCACTAAAAATAACATTCCCCAAACTTAGGAATTTCAGGTTACTTGCAATTATCAAGCCTATAGTTTTTCTACAGAGCAACCATCATTCAGTGGAGAAATAAACCACTATTCTTATTTACATCTGTAGAGCAAAGCAAAAACTTATAAAGAAAAAAACAGAAGAAATACAGAATATGCTTTCAATTTTATTAACTTTGTTACAATTCCTAAAGCATAAGATATTTGTTTAAAAAAAATCTGTTTACTTAAACATTTTCTGTAATGCAATTTTTGTGAAGTGATCATAATTTTCAGTTTGATGAAGACATACAAAAATGACTTTCAGTGGGGGCCAGGTTACATATTCCATACCGAATCAGACCTCCTTCTATTACTTCTAACTTTGGAGGAGTAAGAGAAAAAATAAAAGAAATAATTTATGTTAGTTAGGGAGTAGGAGAAACATATGAAGTTACTTAACAGAAGCAAGAATGAAAAAGACAGTTGACCTTCGTTAATGTGCCATTCCATTACACTCCACTTGAGAAATGTAATACTATAACCAATAAACATTAGAATTATTATTTGTTATAATAACTTTGAGTAAAAGAAATGGTCCCTGCATTTGACAATGGCATTAGATAGTACCAAGTATAAAATAAAAAGATTGAACATAGCATAAACAACTTCCCTAGAAATAGAAAGCAGTGTAGGGAAACACAGTGAACAAGCAGACTCCCAGTGAGTTGGTTTACCTGAAGCACAGCATGCAAAGCAGGCAATGACTGAACTTCGTCTTATTAATTAAATACACTGATTTTTATAATACAACGTTAGAGTTGACACAACGTTAGAGTTGACACAGCTCCTGAATCAAGGAACCTGAATGCATATCCAGACTTCTGGATAGGTCTGTCACTTCATTTACTTAACCACCTATCTTGTGTTTGTGGTTGATCTCATGTAAGAAAATGCTCTAGACATGGACAATCAAAACTTCTGGTTTTATGCCTCTCTTGACATGATCTTCAACCAGCTCCTAACACCACTGTGTACACAGTACACATTATTAAGGTCAGTTTATAACCAGTAAAAAAGCCACAAGGAAAAATGGGCTCAACTGCACCCACAGTTCGTTAAACCAAGTTTCTCAATCTTAAGAACAACGTTTATCTCGAGAGTATAAAACATTGTTTTGGGAAAACAACAATATCTGAAAACCAAAGTATGTCATGTGTTGGAGGCCATTGAGGCTGGAAATTGAACACGTGCAGGGCTGCAGCATGGCTGGGACGTGGCCAGACCCAAGAACAAGGAGATGCCTCAAAGGGCAGGATAAGACCAAAATTTGTGGTCGAGAATTTTTTAAAAGTTGTAGATGATTTTGTTTGCTAAATAGCCCATGTACAAAACTATAGATTGCACCTACATGTAACTTAGCAAAACTCTAAGATATAAATCAAATAAAAATTACATAAGTATATTGGCTTATTGCAGTATGTTCTTATCTCCAGAACTATATTTTTGTTTTTAATGAAGATCAATTCAAACTATGAAAAAGTTATCAAAAAGTTAAATAATAAATTTTGAATCTCTCAAAGCCAAGCCCGGATATTTGGCAAGCATTATAGATCCTTGGTCTTATTCATTAAGAATTTTATCCCTGTTCTAATAGGAAAACTTTTTCCACGCACATTTTGGTTAAAGTTTTTACTTTAAAGCTATCACACAATCATTTTATAATTAAACACACACACATACACTAAAGTCAAGGTTAACATTTATTTTAAGTCATTGTTGTAGCAAATTACTATAAACTTAGAGGGTTAAAACAAAACAGATTTATTGTTCTATGACCTTAGATGTCAGTCGTCTAAAGTGGGTAGATAAGGCCAAGATTTTTCTACAGATTCTAGGTAAGAACACACTTCCTCAACATTTTCCAACCTTTAGGGCCTACTCACACTCTGTAGCTCAGGTGTCTTTCCTCCAAGTTCAAAGTCAGTAACATAGCATCTTCTCTGATCTCCAACCTTCTCCTTCCTTTCTGTGAGCACTCTTGTGATCAGGGCATCTAGATAATCTTCTCATTTTAAGATGTATGACCTTACCACAATTGCAAAGTTATTTTTGCCATGGAAGGTAACATATTCACAAATTCTGGAAATTAGAACATGGACATGCTTGGGGAGCCACTGTCTGCCTTCCACAGAGCATCAGGGCTAAAGATTTTCATCTTCTTCAGTACACTTAAGTTTCAGGGGAAATGAGCACAAACGCTTAGGGATCCATGTTTCAAGTTCTTTTTCCTGACTTTCCTAGCTCTAGGAAAAAAACTATATCCTACAAACCTATAGATAGTTTTTGAAATAAAACTTTATTGAAACACAACAAAGTTCATTCATTCATGTATTGCTTCTGTCTACTATCAAATTAAAATGTCAGCTTCAAATTGTTGCAATACAGACTGTATAGTCCAAGAAGTCTATATTTACTATGTGGTTCTTCAGAGAAGAGGTTTTCTGAAGAATAATCACTAGCTACCTTTTCAATTGTTAGAATTAAATTTCATTTGCAAAATCTCTAATTAACTTTGAATAATTCAGTAATGTGATTTTCATTAATTATAATTATGGTGATTACTATTTGCATATAATGCCAATGATTACTATTTGCATATAATGTATCAATTTTTACTGACATTTAATAAAGCACTACAGAAAGTATTTTATATACAAGTTCGCTTAATATACAAACAAAATTCAACAACAAACATTATCTCCAATTTCCAGTGATGGAATCATGGTTTTAAAAGGATAAATATCTTTCTTGGATACTATAGATAGTAAGTAGGAGTATTAGAATACAGATTCATTTCTTTAAATTCAACATATATGTTCCTTATTCTTCCATAACTCCCTGTTGTACCTTTTTATTTTTTTATTTTTTGTCTTTTTGAGACAGGGTCTCACTATGCCATTCAGACTGACCTTGAGCTCACTTTGTAGCTCGGGCTGGTCTCAAACTTGCAACAATCCTCCTGCCTCAGCCTCCCAAGTGCTGAGATTATAGGCATGAACCACCACACCTGGCTACATTTTTAATTTAATTGTTGTCAGTTTGTCTTGCAAATATCACTTTCCACTTAGTCCACTGTACATTTAAATTATCAACTCTACAAAAGCACCTAGCAATTACGTGTTTTTCCTCTCGAATGCAGTATGCTATAATGGAAAATAAGGTAAAATACAGAGGAAGAATGCTTGGATTTAAAGACATTTGGATTTTCAGAAATTTATAAACTTGCTAAATCACCTAATCTCTCTGAGACTCCTTCCTAACTGGCAGTGCCATATTTGAGACAAATTGAGATGATCTTCATGATATCCCTTTGGAACCACTAAGTGTTGTACACACAGTAGTTTCTAATATTGGTTAGCACAAATAGTGTGCAGTACAAGATGTGTGTTGTCAAGCTACATTGGACATTTTGGGAAGCACTTTCAAGAAAAGAAAAAATTGGAAGTATTTTTTTATTTGTAGAATTACATACAATAGGGTGCCTATTTTAGAAAAGTTTAAAGGACAGTCCCGGGTTCTCCAGATTTCAGTTCTTTAGCTTGCTACATTTACATGAAAACAGTATTTCAGGGATTTACAAAGATCGGAACTTCTATCTGTTAGGGGATGTGAAGGAATCCAAAATCTTTCACCGTAATAAAAATACTCATATATAAATATAAGTGTGCTCCTTAATTTTCATAGTTAGCTTTACAATAGAAAATTCACTGATTTAGAGATAAAATTAATGAGTATATTTATTATGTAGTGTTGATATAATGTAAGTCATTATTGTATGCATTATTGTTTTATATTACTGAACATCACTTACTCTGGTGTTAATGAAAACCACCTTCAAGCATTTCCTGTTTGTATATTAAACAGTTGTGTTAAGTTTCCATTGCTGTGACAAAATGTCTAACAATAACAATTTGAAAAAGGAAAGATTTATTTTGGCTTATGATTTCAGAAGTTTCAGTTCCTGGTCTGTTGTCTCCATTATTTTGAGCCTGCAGCAAAGCAGAACATCATGGCAGGAACCTTGTAACTGGAACAAAGCGGCTCACCTTATAGAGAAGAGGAGGCAGAAGGAAAGCAAGGAAGAGGCGAGGGAAATTATATATTCTTCAAAAACATATCCTCAGTGACCTATTTCCTTCAACAAGGATCTCTCTCCTATAATTCCCATCATTTCCACACATCTCTTTAAGTTATGAACTCATCAGTAGGCTAGTTCACTGGTGAGGTTACAGCCCTCAGGATCCAATTATTTCCCAAAGCCCCATCACTGAATAGTGCTGCACAGGGGAAACAAGTCTTCAATGCCAAAGCCTTGGGCAGATAAACCAGATCCAAAATGTAACAGTAGTAACTTAACCTAATACTATTTTTGCTAGACATCCTGGACTTTACCTTTTGTAAACTTTTAAGGAGAACATAAGCAATAACCTATTTATGTTATATTTGCATCACTAAATATATGCAGTCTCATATTTAAATGGCTATGGGATTAAACACGATCTTAGCCAAAAGTCCAAGAAGTGGTCACTGTGGAATTAAAAATGAGTATACATTCTTTGCTATTTCTCCCACTGAAAGACCAAGCCTAATTTCCCTTCACCAGCTTCCTTGCCTGCTTTAGTAATTTGTTTTAGCAATAAAATACATGGAAGTAATTTCAGGGGCTTCCAAAGCTTCTACACCTTTAGAGAGTCAAAATTAGTTCACTGTGCAGCAACAAAATTCTGATATACACATAAAAGGGAATAATGGTATTATAATACTCAAAGATTGATGTATATATGCCTAAAAAAATGACTTCTGGCCGAGCATGGTGGCGCACTCCTGTAATCCCAGCACTCGGGAGGCTGAGGCAGAAGGATCATTGCAAGTTTGAGACCAGCCTGGGCTACAAAGTGAGCTTAAGGCCAGCCTGTGAGCAGTGAGCATAGCGAGAGCCTGTCTCAAAAAGACAGGGGCCAGGGATTCAGCTCAGTGGCCTAAGTGTCTGCCTGGCAAGCGCGAAGTTGTGTGTTTGATCCCCGGTACAAAAAAAAATGACTTCTGATGGTTCGATCATCACAGTATTGTCTGATAATAAACAACAGATATGAACAATCACACTGTGAACTGAAAATACCCCTAGTAACTAAACGCTATACACAAGACTGCACTCCTCTCAAAGAGGGCACTGAATTTTATTGTAAAGTCTGGCATCCATAACTGCAGACCACCAAAATAAGCTTTATGTGTTATAAATAATCCAATCAAGATAAAAGTCATCTCAGACATATATAACCAAACAAGCTACTGCATACATGTCACTCAACACAGCTCTATGTTAAAAAATATATGTATTTGGATAAGCAATCATAGCAAAGCTCTCAAAATTCACAAACTACATTAGTTTCATTAAAGGTCTTCTAAAATTATCAGGAAAACCTTGTTCTTCCCACTGCATTAGTGAGCTGCATTGCTGACCAGAATGCAGCCCCAGTACTGCAGCCTGTACAGTTTGGAAAAAGCTCTTCTCAGTCAGGACCTTGGACAGGACTAGAAAGCTATGGCCTGCTACGAGCCGTCATCTCAGCCTCTAGCATCCTTCACAAAGTGACTGAAGTACACCACTGTCTGTCTGGAGAGCCATGTATACATACAACAAATGGAGGAAGTCTGCACCACAAATGCGAATGCCATAAGCTGTGTCTCATTTTATTCTAATACAATATTTGAATAAGGCCTCTTTATTGACTAAACCAACTCCCTGAATGGAATGAGATAAACAGGGAATTTTAAAATTAACCTATTGGCTAGAATAACAGCAAACTGCCTTGATTTTGAAACTTCTTTCCTAAAATATTTTTCTTCTTTACTACCATGCCTGTTAAACTCTGTCATGGCTAGTGTTCCCTCCTGTTTTAAATGTAGCATATTTAAGAAATTGTTTAAATTTCTATATTCCTATAATCTTATTACCTTGAAATATATGACTTTCTGACACTGTGATCTAAAGTAAAATGTAACATTTACTACCAGATGAATATATTACAACGTAAGACTCAAAAAATACAGAAGGTAAATCAAGCTATACATTCCTATTTGTATTATATGGATTAATATGTGGGAGAAGTATAAAAATATATTGCAGAGGGTAATGCATTATGCAAAAAATAATATTCTGTAAACCACAAGCAAATTTGATTATAAAACTATACACATTGTGTGTATGAGGCATAGAGAATTGAGGTACCCCAGTAGAATATATTATGTTGTGTTTAAGTGAATTATTATCCTGCTGTTTTCTGGCTGAATTGCTGACTTTCTGTTTCCTCTTCCATTGAGAAGCATCAATACCCATTTGGAAACTTCACTGCAAGTAAAAGTAGAGCTGACTGTTTGCAGCAACTTTAGCAACACCTTTTAAAGCATGCATCAAAAGAACCCAGGAGGAGAACACCGTGGCTGTCATCTTTATCTAGGAAATCAAGGATTTGTTTAGTATAAGTAGAAAGCATGAGAAGAATAATCTTTTCCAGATGACTATTGATTTAATTCAGTTCCATAAATAGACATTTTCCCCTTACGTGCTAGTTGTGAGGCACAGTAGTCAGCTCAGTAGGATAAAGAATGGGCTCACTTACTAATTTAATCCGGTGGCCAGGAGTGCCACTGATCTCCCACGTACACTCTTTCCTGCTTGGATACTTGTCTGGCCAGTTGGGACTGGTGATGTGACCACTTGGGCTGTGGATCTTCTGTTCACACTCAGCTGTGCCAATAAACACAGTATCAGTCAGCGTGGGAGTCTAGCCCACGATTGGGTCAGAAAAAAAGCAGCCTATTTGCCCACTGCACTGTTGAGAGATGCTCCTGAATGCTAGCTAATCATCTCTCCCATCTCTGCTATCAAGTTGTCTGTGTTGGGAAATATGTTGCTAAGCATAATCAGGCAATGTTTGTCATCTGACTCACTGGAAATTAAATGTTTACTACAAATCAAATAAAAGCCTAAAAAGAAAATGAACTATTTTAAACTGTTGGATCCATAAGCTCAAAATGTAATACAGCAACATATTTTGACAATCAAGAATATCAGCACTGGGTATGCAAAAAATATGAAATGCACTGCCATCAACAGAGATTAATTGACTGTGCAATTTTAATTATTTTCTTTTCCTATTAATGGAAACATAGTTTACAGCTAATTAACAGCATTAAAGCATTTTATAAATAATGCATTTTCGTTTGCTTTTTCCCTTACACTTATACTTGAACACCTAAACTAGAAGTTTACCTGCTACAGTACATTAACCCCATTTTCATTAAACATCACTATCATCTTTATCAAGGAAATCAAGGATTTGTTTAGTATAAACAGAAAAGCATATAAAGAAAATCTTTTAACAAAGTAATAAGGGGAAAATTAGATGAACAGATGCTACCCTTGGAGATAATGTTCAAATTAACTTCAAAGAATATTTCATTCAGTTAGCATGAAATTTCTTCTATGCTTTCAACAACTCACATCCCTTTAGATGAGACATATTAATATCAGGTTTCAAAAATACTTGTGGTCAGCAGGTCATTTCTCACTCTAATTTATGAAGCTATAACACTATAAATCTTGGTTCAGATGGAAATTATTTGTTATGTCTGGTGTATTCCATTCTAAAATACAAATCATTTTCTTAAATTTTCCAAAAAATCTATTTAGGAAAATTCTTTACTATCCGGACAATATACCTGTTACACTGCAGGGTTATACATCAAAGCTCCGTCCCCAACCCTAATTAATGTAAATTCTGTTTCAGCTGCTGCCACAGTTTCATTCCTTATTATAAGCCTTCACCTCAATCACAGTAGGTTTTCATAGAAAGATTAGGGTTTGCAACAGAGGAATTAAAAAATAAAGAGAAGGAGGAAATGTGGCTCCTGTCAAACAAATTAAGGTTAATAGGACAATAGCTTTAAAAGTCTGGACCCAAGGCTGAGGATGTAGGGAAGGAGTAGAGCACTTGCCTAAGTATGAGGCCCTGGGTTTAAGTCCTAGCACTGAAAAAAAAAATCTGGGCCCATTTTTGACAAAAACTTTCCTAAATTTCATCATCTCTATTTTTTAATTGCCATATAAAATGTGGGATTCGCAGGATCTACAATACCCTGCACAAAACAGGGAGGTTCGATGTTGAAATGTACAAGACACATAAACTACAGCAGATGTAAAAGAAAATCCAATTGCTTTGCTGGCAATAAAATTGAACTTTATTTATGATTACCTGGACATCATTATTTTTTTGACAGCATCATATTTTATAAGAAGTTTTTTTCAGCTAATTTGAGAAATATTAGCTATTCTACAAGCATGAACATATTTGCTACCTGTGAGTCATGAGTTACATGCATAATTGGCAAAAGTTGTTTTGCTTTTTCTCTAAGTTACTTTCCACATTTGCAAAAACAACTGGGTCTATTTCCAAGCCTATTGATTTAATAGCATACTCTACCCAGTTGTAAATATCATGCTCTTACATGAAAGTAGAGAGTAATTCCTTCTCCCACATGATTTTGTACAATGCCAGTCTGTCAAAGGGAAACAGAGAATGGTCCCTCATCTGTGTTATTACTGGAATGGAACTGAACAGAATAAGCTAATTTCGAGATATTCTTAGCTATTCTAAGGTGTACACAAAGCATATCTAACTGAAGTTTCAATCAGGCCTTTCTAATCTTCATATGCTATAAGTTATAAAATCTTCCTTAATGGTTCTCTTTTCAAAACAAGCACAAATTCACTATAAGTAGAAATTCCCAGAGCAGACCATCAAAGGAGGCAATAAAAATGAATAATTATTCTTTGTTCCATCTAACTCAAAGTAATAGAAAGAATTAAAATCATTGTTTTGAACATAAAATACTGGAATCTTGTAAGGCCTTGGGGATAAAGTCTACTAGGCTCTTACTGTGCTCCTAGTTTGCTATTTTGGCCAAAACCCTGACTTGAAATTTTAAATGGCACAGTATCTACCACTTTCAAATGTCTTTCCTTTGCTAGGCATTTAAGTTTGATAGTTCTATATTTATAGATACGTCACTCATGTAGTGCATATATGAGATATTTTGGAGAGGGATATTGTACCAAATTTAAAACATCTTGCAGAAGTTAAGTTTACATATGAACAGGGGTACAAGGTCTGTTTTACAAAGCTTTGGAGGTCCTGTAGGGATTATTTTTTGGCTACCAGATAGCACTACAGGAGTTTCAAAGTCTGTTATACAAAGTGGCTCTAACGTCATTCACAAGTGAAGTGTGAAACCTATGGGTAATATAATGAGGTTTTCAATAATATGGTTTAGATCTCTGAAAATTGCACAGAATTTTAATTTTTATTTTTTGACCTTTGAATACTCAACAGTAATATCACTCAATGATATGATGAAGTCTACTGAGAAGTAATGCTTTATGCGAGCCACATGAAATAACAAAATTTTTGTTAGAAATAAGAGCATTCTTTTCCGTACCTTCCTTGCAATCATGTTTATTTTCATGCAGGACAAATCCGTTACGGCACTGACACATGTAGCTCCCCATGGTGTTGACACACTCATGCTGACACCCGCCATTATCCTTAGAACATTCGTCTTTGTCTGGCAAAGAAATAAAGCCTATTGTTTATTAAGTCGCTTTAAGAACAGAGAATACCAACAGGGAGTGTTTTAGTTGTGGGAAACATTAGCAAAGGGTAAACTAAGTGGCAGTGATCCCTGTTGGCAACATAAAACAAGGTAAAAATTTACTGAGTCTTAGTTTTACCCCTTCCTTGTTTAGCCTGGAGCTCAGTACCATGGGTTGAGATTCTGAGTCAATTTGTGACAGGTACAAATGCAATTCTTCCACTCCTGTGTGGAGTGAAAGTTTTAAATAAGAAAAGAGGGATCGAGAGATTTTTTTTCCAATTCAAAAAACTTACTATTTTTTAGAACTGTTTCTAATTGTGATTGGTTTAGATAAAGACAAGAAATACCATTGACATAGAAGAAAATTCCTCGATAGTTACCATGGTGTACAGACAGAAGCTAAACAAGTTTGCGAGATTTCCATGTAATCATTTTTTTAAAAAAATCACTCAGTATAACTACTGTCGTTGATTTTTTTTTTTCATTAACTTGGAAGATAAGCCTCGCGTTAATGAATCTGGACATTTCAGAACATTCCAAGACAAAAAAGGCATCATTAGACCATCCTAAAGATGAAGCTTAATTAATATTAAGTATATTAAGCAAATCTACTCTGACAGACCAGTTGATTGTTTATTAATAAGTTATTCCCTAAAAGGGCTTTTAGTGTGC
>RJWT010050301.1:0-10869 GCA_004365215.1 Cuniculus paca | reverse complement strand
AAGGTAAAACAAATACAACCACACCCTAAGTAGAAACATCAGGGATTGACATTCTAAATAGGTATGGGTTACCTTGACCATCCCAATCCCCTATAGGAAGAGTCACTGATCCTTAAGAATGCTCACTTGCTAAGTGACTCGCTTCCCTATTCGTCCCTGATTTGGTCAATTTTACCTGAACTATTAATCTTCTTGGTTGACCATAGTTCTGTCCCACCTCATGCCCATTTGCCTTGCGAGTTCCCAGGTTTTCCCCAACTTGGACTCATCTCACCTTATGGTTGTACTCTATAAAATTCTCTCAAAAAGCCAAAATTTGGCAGCCCACTCGGGACCCCTTCTGTCTCTCTCTCAGACAGAAGCTTTCTCTCTCTTAATAAATATATCCTGCTCATAACCTCTGTTGTTTCTAAAATTCATTCTTTGATTTTAGGGAACACAAACTCGTGCTGAACATCAAGTAGGTTGAGAGTTTCATTCCCCTATATCACCTAGAAAAGACAGTGTTTGGCAGCCCACTCGGGACCCCTTCTGTCTCTCTCAGACAGAAGCTTTCTTTCTCTCAGTAAATACATTCTGCTCTTAGAAAAAAATTGCTATTTCAACAACTAAGTGAAAAAGAAAACTAAACAAAACAAATACCACTGAATTTTATTTCATACATAAACAAACCCTTCCCCCCACCCCGCTGCACATTTCAAGAAATTTTTCAGAGCTGAATGTGCTGGCGCACACCTATAATCTCAGTAAGCTATGAGGTTCAGGCAGGAAGATAATGATTTTGAGTTGGAGCACAGCCTGGGCAATTTAGTGACACTGTATCAAAAATTTAAAATAAATTTAAAAAATAGAAAAGGACTGGGAGTGTATCATAGTTTGAAGGCCCTCGGTTTAATCCTCGGTATCACAATAAACAAGCAAACAAATAAATAAATTTCAGTAATGCATATACTATACAAATTTAGGAAAACTGAAAAAAAGTTTTCACCAACTTGAAAAATCCTGTCGTCCTTAGTAACCATCTCAGTGGGTATTTGAGTGGTCAGTGCAATGTATCTGTATCCTGCTGTATTTATGGACATTGTAATTGCAATAATTCTATATATTGGGGCAAATATCTAGATACTTTATTTGGTCTAAATTAATCTTGTGTGGGCATTTATATCTTCAAATTTATATTATTCAAATATGTTTCTTTTATTTCTTGTTTTTATTAAACTTTTCTGGTTTTCTTAAAGTATGTTGACATTTTAATTATAAATTTTATTTCCAAATAGAAAAGTGGAGATAACTGTTTAAATAATATTCCATGTACGTGAAATTGATATTTGTTATTAAAGGTTAGAGTCAGAGAGCAGATCACTGCTCTCTAGGACAAAAACCACACACCACAGAGTTTGTAGGTGTCAGTGACTTGCCAATACTTATTCCAATATCAGCTACTGTAACTGCTCCACTCCAGATGTTAACATCTCAGGGTTGTTCTCATGTGTGCTAGGCATCGTCATGCCCACCATGTGCTCTTCCTTTATCTCCCTTTCCTGGAAAATTCTATGCCTTTTTGTCAGGCTCTACTCAAATGGCAACACCTTTCATTAGTTCCTCTCCTCCCTGGCCACCAGAGCATTTTGCCCTTATCTCCCACACAACACTCCCTTTTCTATCTGCCCAATTAACTGTGAGCTTCTAAAGGGCAAAGACAATGTCGTTTTCATTCTGGAGGGCAGGGATTATACTTTATGAATTTCTGCCTCCTCAGCACCTAACTTGGTTATATTATGAATGCTTATCTTATTCACTTATTCAATAAGATTTTATTTTTCACTAAGTAACAGAAACAAACACCCTAATGCATACTATTTATTTGGATAATTGCATTTTCAAACCTCTTGCTCTCTGAGAACTACAATTCTATAGACCTATGATTCTAAACTTTATTTTGTCCCTTTATGGACCTGCATGACATTATCCCTTCATTATAGTCTTTGTCTGGCATCTACCACTTACTCTCCAATGACAGAGATATGTCTTTCCATAAGGCTGAAAGTTGACAAATAGTTTTTCCTTTAGCCTAGGCAACACCTCATTAATGTAAAGTTATATTGGTTAATTAATAATAGTCAATGAAGTAATTTTACATACAAGTATATTTTATTTTATAGTAATAAAATTTGTTTGAATATCTTTCTCTTTTTTATGGTACTACATAAGACTTTTCTGGTTTTCTGTCACACAAAAATTTAATGAATTTAAATTACTTTAGTATACAAATAGTATACAAGTTAATTTAGATAAACAGTTGCAAAAAATTTTAGTCCAAATAGAAGCAAAACTGATTGCTGTGTAAAGAAGAAGCCAATATCATACAATTACTATTAATCTTTATTACTGGTTAATTTTATTTATTTACTAATCATCTTAGTACATTCCAGATGTACCGTTGGTTTTGCCTCAGTAGTTGTGACCTATAAGTAGTTGTGACTTACTGGTGTCTTGTACTAAAATAAGGCAGTTTTGTAAAGACAGCACACTTTCCTAAATATGATCTTCAAAAAACTTCTATATCTAAAATTCTATGAGGTTTTTTTTTTTTTTTCGCGGTACCAGGGATTGAACTCATGATCTTTGTGCTTGCCAGGCAGTTGCTTATGCCACTGAGCTAAATCTGGCCTTTCTACGTGTATTTTCCAGCTATTTTTTTGCCATCAGAAATGTGATCTATGAAACAGAAAAGATGTGTTCTTGAGAACTTCCCTGTAAATTTTCCTTCACAAATTTATCTGTTCTTACTAGTAAAATAGACCATAATGCTTTAGGAATAAAAATTCACTCAAATTTTAAACAAGATTTGTACTTAAATATGCAATAAACTACTATATCTAGATGATATTTAGCATTAAAGTAATAAAATATAAGTGTTCTTCGTGAGTCACAAAATATAAATAATTTTTCATGTCTGAAAATCTTTCCCAGAGGCTTCACATATAAGAATATATAACCTTGTTTCCCTTTGTATCCCAACACCTTTCTTTGCCTATAATACTGAAAAAAATATTTTTGAGATGTGTATTCAACAAAGAGAATTCAGTTTCTATTTCAGTGGTTACTATTATTTCAGGAAAATTGCATTTATAGGATTAAGAGCCAGAAAACAAAAGGGAAATTATATAGCTCTAACACAACCTTGATGCTTTACAAATAGGGAACCTGCATTCTCAAATTACAAACAGCTTATAAGGAATTGAATAAACCATTACTAGAATCTTAACTTTCTTAGTCTACATACATAGTAAATAGAGGCTTCTCATAATTACAAGAACTTCAATCATTTGTGTGACTCGATTGGAATATTTTTTGAGGGAAAGTGAAACTGAAGTTACCATTTATACTTGTATTTTTCTTATTTCTCTTCTACTAAACATCACATTCTATCTTCTTTGAACATATCTCCAATAATGAAATTGTCTATTTTAAGTAAAGCCAAGACTTCCTCAACAGCCAGTCACAAATATCTTTTGTAGCAGTTGGTAATTTCATTCACCTCTTTAATCAGTCAAGTTAAGAACCTTATATTTGACATGCATGGGTTATAAACATGGGCAACTTTTGACATGGACATTTACTGACGAGAATTGCAAATCAATGACTTTGGGGCTGCAGATATATTTTTCTCTGGTTGCATGGATTTTTAAAAATTCAAATGACTTTGTCAAGGACAGAATCACCAGTGTCCCTTTCTGCATTCACTACTACTTAAGCAAATCACTGATAGATATTCAGTTTCCATTATGATGGAACAGAAATCAGTCTGAATATTGCTTTGTGTTTATTTTTGCTCTTTGGAGATGAAGGTGCATAGACATTTTCTTTCATTGGAGATAAGAAGGAGAAAATGGATACATCCTTAGACTAATAATGCAACTGATACTTCTTAGAGAACCTCTTTCTATTTAACAGTTTGCAACCTTTGAAAACATCACAAATGTTTCTTACTATAGATAACATTGGGATACCTTTCATATCTGTAATGTACTGAATATAAATTTATGTGATGTCTAATATTGAAATTCATTGGATTATTTTTGAAAAGTAATTTTACCTAAGGCTATTATTTTTAAAATTCATTAAATGGATGATTGTAGAATTTATAGAAAAAAGCAAGCCAGAAAAAGTTGATTATAATTTTGGATACATGTACAATATTTGGATAGTATGAAATGAATATTTTCCATGATGATCTTCCTAAAAACACAGTAGTAATATGTTAGTTAAAATTTAGTAATATTTTATAAAAGTATTGTATTGGTTTTTCTATGAATGCAGTGTCAAATAGCAAAGGACAAAAACTTGTAAACTAATTTAAGTTCATTAATAAGAGATTGAAAGTATCAATATATTTTTGTTTCATTTAATAAACCAGAAATGATCATGTTTGATCACAATGATTAGAAATCCTGGACTTAAAAATGATGTTTAAGATAAGTATTCCTATCCAAAATGTCTCTTAAAAATGAAACGTCCTAGGTAAAAATTGTAAAACATGTTTCAAATTTTTCTTCAGATATACTTCATTTGCAAATGCATTAAAATTTAAAGTCACAAAAATTAAAAAAATTACTTTTAAACCAATACTAACAGCTAATGCTCATTCTGAAACTTGACAAGCCAACAAATCAGATGATAGATGCAATTGTAATCTTGTTTGCAGGCAAGCAAAATTATGAAAATGAATGCTGCATGATCTAAATAATTTTCTTCATTGACTAAGGAAGATTTTGTATTGGATTTATATAAAATACATGTGACCGTTCAAATAGCTTTAAGAGGAAATACTTTTGAAGTTATTGCATGTTTGTAACAATAATATTGATGGAAATCATGCTTAATTTTTTTTCATTTTAACTTCACAGTATTTCTCATAAGCATCTATTAAATGTCCATATTTTTTAGTTTGATATTTTGATTATTCTTTCAAATAAATTGTGATAGAAATAAATATAACACAATATTTTCCTGTGGAAAAACATTTAAAAATATTTTATTTTCTTAAAAAAGCACTTCTAAATTATGCATTGGATCTAAAACAATGGTTTGATTAACACTAATACAACTGTGAATTTTTCTATTTTAAAATTTGTATTCTACATCACAACACTAGAAAAAAAAATCTGTCCCTCTGCTGGACTAGTGTTAGTTTGATGATTATACTGATATTAACTGCTTCACTTGAGTAAGCAAAGAAGAAGTAAAATACCAGTCAGACCAGCTGTTAATTCACACAATGTTGTACTATGCTTATTAAAAATACCCAAAAGATGTACCTTTGTGGTTCACTCTTTTGAATTAGAATCAGAATATTAATCATGCCTCAGGCCTAAATTAAACATTGCAAGGCCCCTTAAGAATTTTCACCAAATTTTCTTGGATTTTTCTTTATTGGGTCTTCCTGGACTCTGTTTAGCTCTGTAATTGCTTTGCTCCTTTGTTGATAGGTTAAAGCACAACGTGATTTTCTCCATGTCATAATATTTAAGAGGACAGCTCAATGGTCTACTCCAACTCGCAACGTGCAGCTGAGACACCAAGTTATAACAGGCTTAATGTTTACAATGTCAAACGAAGTGTGAAGTAAGAATAATTATGTATTTCAAAGTCCATACTTGTAAAAAGGATATGAATTATTACTGTCTTCAAATCATTTGTATTCTAACAGAGTTATCTTAGTGATCCTACCAAATATGGTTGTCTTCTTTTACATGAGTATGCAAATATTTCCATTGTATTTTAAAATGTAGAAAGACAACCTAAAATTCTAGTAGGTCAAATATACTAGTGTCTGCTTCCAGAAAGTGGTAATTGTTATTAATAAATAATTGCCTAAACATACATATGAACAAATTGTAGTACTACTATCTGCTTGTATAAAGTGATTGTTGTTACAAATAAACACCTGACTATGCAGGTACTATTTTAAGAAGTTGAAATATATGATAATAATGCCATTCAGGTACTTAAGAACTATTACTAAAGTACATTATGAATATTATAGCTCAATTTGAACTCTAAATAGCAGGGACCAAATCAAATAACTTATGATCTTAAATTTTTTAAAGCATTTAACAGATCTCTATCTGCTCACTTTCAAGGCAAAAGGATGAAATGGGAAAAAATGTAACTGTCTACTAATGTAAAAGACTATCACTTTAAATAAATGATAATATTAAAATGAGAATACTCTTGCTATATCAGAAAATTCTCTTATTTCTTATTCGATTTCATGACAAATTGTTAATATTTAAATTTAAGTAAGAACTCCCCCACAATTGTTTGTGGAAATAGAAAACATATGTCTGTTGAAACTGATATTTCAATTTATTGACATATTTGGTGAAAGCAACATGTTCAGTTTTTCAAAGGTTTGTTTAATAATATTTGGGCTGAACTGATACAGCATGGAATTTATCTTGGCAGCATCTGTATATTATGCAATGCAGGAAAATAAATATATCTTTATGTGATCAAAACAAGAAAAAATTATTAAGCCTTACTAGTTAAGATGAAAAAAATTACATATATTTTGTAGCAGAGGTAATAAGAATTTATTCACTGGTATGTTGACTAACTACCTAGTTTTCATTATCAGTTAACTAAGCGTATTACCCACTTTTCATTAGAAGAATTCCCAGAAAAAAATATAAATTCATTTAACATAGATAAATACTTATAAAAGTAATTCTATACACTTCTATGTTTTAAGTAACTCTGAATTACCTGAAAAAACAAGAAAACAATGAGAAACAAATATTTCAGAAGGAAATGTGAAAAGTAATTGGCTAATACTTGGGGAATCTGTTTTGGAGAGTATGGCACTAGAGAGGTTGTGTTGTAAAGCATGATACCATTGGTATCATGTTCAGATCTTGGCCTTTCCCTTGTCTGTGAAGATGTTGTAGCTGCTTGAGTCATAGCCAAATGAATCAAAACTTATTCAGTGAAATATATGGCTTATGCACTAATTTGCTAGTTTTCAAAAAATCAAATACACTTTTGTTAGTATTTCCATTCTGACCAACCAAAGATTAAAACTAACAAAACAATTTTTAAGGCTCTGATTTGTAATTATTAATGTAATTTGGAACAAATATTACACAATGTCAAATATTTAGTGAGCTAGAGACTCATGAGATCCATGAGATTAGGAATATTTCATATATCCCCAAACAATCATGGTTTATATTTTCTCTGAAGAGCTATTATAATGAATTTATAAAACCTAAGTAAAATCTTTGCAAAATTTTGCAAGTTTTGTGTACTTTCCTATTTTTGTGATAATACTTTAAAGCTCATCCCATATAATTTAGCATTTTACGCCTACAGATAATAAGATGTATTATTAACAATAATATATGTCAATGCATCAAGTTTTTGTTTTACATAGAATTTTAAACAATATCCAAAGATATAATTTCAAATTACATATGCCAGTGTGCATCTCTAGCAGTTAAAGCTTTGTAAAAATCAAATAAAGTTAAAATTTCTTCTTACTATCATCCAGTAGTCTGTGCTTGTTTGAATTTCTCTGTTTTCAGATGAGTTCCATTTTTTGCAACTAGTTGTTAAACAAGGATGCAAATTGATGTAATGTATTGTATCCAGTCAATGAAACCTCTAAAATCTTTTGAAATATGTAACTGTTATTCCTCTTTTCCTCCTTGACATTAATTGTAAATCATGGCTATTACCTTGTGGAACTTCCTACATTCTGCATTTGGTTTATTCTTCTGTATTTACTGCAACTTTATAATTAGATTTAAAAATTTGACTAGATTCAGATTTATATAGTATGCTTTGCTTTTTATTTCATCTCATTGGAAGGCACATATGTTTATTTTCAGCAGTTTTTATGATGTGAAAATATGTCAGAAAAAATTGACAAAAATTTAAAATATACTTACTTTTTTGCAGCAAAAAATAAAAAATAATGCATATGTCTATGTAGGAGATTGGTCGAATAAACCAAGGAACACTATGTAGCAAAATAAAGAAATAAAATATGATTTCCAGAAGATGATGTTATATGAAAAAAACTAAATAAATATACAGTCTGGTAGATGCAGTGCAAATATATAAATACTACATAGCGTAGTATATGCCTTAACTGTATAGCATGCTAAAATTTTAAATAAATAAATATGTACCATATACAAGAACATGTATTATATACTAGAGTTAATTACATGAAAAACAGACTACAAGATTTTAAAAGTTTATAAATTACTTAGAGTGGAAGAAAAGAAAAAGAATAGAAGGGACATGCTATATAATTTATTAGTATTATCTATTCAGTATATTTTAATAGTGGTTGATCTTTGTAGATATTTCACAGATTGCATACTTAAATTTGCAATAGTGTAAATCTTTTATAAATTATAAAGATAAATACACTAATTTGCCTTTATATTTCTGGTGTGGTATATATCTAATGGTAAAAATTACTACAGAACTCTCTAAATTGTATTCCATAATCAAATTATCCTGAGATGGTTTTGTACACATTGTAGGATAAATCAAAATTATAATTATGTTTTATCTTTGACAACCAGGATTTTTATTGTAATTAAAGGACAAACATTTTTAAAATGACAATAAAGTCTTTTATTGGAATTGAAAGTCAATAAATTCAAAGTATTTATAGTGGTACTTTGGTTCACGAACATTTTGTTTGTTGACAGTTTGAGTCACAAACAGAAGCATTTATCAGAATTTTGTTTTTGTTTGTTAACTCTGCATTAGGTAACAAATATGACTGTAGTCATCTTTCTTCCACAAATACAAATGTAGCCATTTTTCCCACAACTATGAGATGAATCAAGTTCATGAAACAAGATAGCACTGTATTATGTATTAAGAAACATGCACACACACACATATGTGCACACTTTCTTTCTGCTAAAAAGGCCAGGAATAATATGTAGCCTGGTACTACCAAACATTCTCAGCAACTAGTGTGCAATTTCTAAAATATACTCTTCATTAAAATGACAATAGATCTATAGAAAAGGCAGATTCTAAATTCTAGACCTGGAACAGGAAATGTTCACCATGAAAATGGAAATGCCTGTTACATTTGAGAGCAAGGCATTTATTTTTTAAAAGTTCAGGCTTATGTTGATGAAATTCAGGAATTCAACCTACATGATTTAACATGGATCAAAAATGAGATGATATAAGAATCAATGAAGAGTTTAAGTGCGATGGATCACAACATATCAGATATGTGCAAGTATATTAGTTTTTAATTACTAAAATGTTCATTTTTAAAAAACATTAGACAAATATTTAGGGAAACTGTTTAAGGAAATAGAATAAGCATTTCTTCTATAATTATATGTAACTCGTACCTCAGAATTTGTACCTCAGTACAAACAGTGACTAAAAATTTGGTTTTATGAACGTAGTTTAGATACTCAGTGAAGAGGAAAGTTTAAATAAAATGTAAATGTTTTGTTATGTCTAAGTAGTCAATGGATCTAGTTTGTGATTATCATTGACTAATGACCTCATAAAAATCAAACATGCAGATACTATATTAACTTTTAATGAATATGTACAATATCAGAAAATAGTCTTGAACAAAAGCTGAAACCTAAAACTAAGTTTCTAAATTGGAATCAGAGAACGAAAAGACATGCTAATATCATCAGCGGGATTCAGTACACAATATCCAGATGACAGAAAAAAGCAACATAGGAAAAAAAAGGAGAGTCAGATCTACAAACATAGGATCTGAAAAGAATCAAAAGCATATCAACAAATTTTTCTGTGTGAAATTCATCTGAATCAAAATTTAAACAGTTTTTCAAAAATATTAATCATAAAAACATGAACATTAACTTGATTTTCATGAGTTTAGGTGTATTACCATTATTTTAGTTCTGATAATACTGTGAATATACTAAAAAGGAATGTTTTTCATTTAGAGAAAAGGCTTTTAAATCTGCAACAAATTATAGGAAAGTTTCAGTTTTCTCTGAAATTAAACTGGTATTGAGAGAAAATTGGTATTGAGAAAAAATTAAATGACTACAGATAACAAATGTCATTTATATGTTGACAATTGTTGATGCAGGTCAGCTGAATTTGTTACATCATGCTTATTTCAGTGTAAATTTCCAATACTTTCCTTACAAATACTAAGAAGGATTTTGATCAGTAAGTTCTAGGAGTATCAGTCCAATGTTTACACCAATAATTAATTATGTTTATATTTTCAAATTTCATTTTTGGGCATTGACAATATTCATTATTTCTTTTGATTTAAAAACATTGACTTTTCTATCACTGAATATTTATTGGTTGTGATTCAATGATAAAAGGAGCTTCACTTCAATAGCTATCCGTTTACTATTAGAGTTTTTTTATAGGACAGACGACGAATTGTGGAATTTTTCCTTAATGTTTTTAAGTGGTGAGTTGATGAGCTAGCAATCTCTATTTACAAGTAATAATTCTTATAAATAGCACTATGAATTTGATTTTATGCACTTCATGTTTTAAACCAACTATAGCCATTACTCATTTTGATTACAAACTTCTGATCATATTCTGAAGAAAAAACTTTTTATTTGATTCCTATTTCTGTTTATATGACACCAGTCAAATTGTTTCAGGTTCATGTACTTTTTCTGATACAGTTCTGAACTAATCCATTTCTGCAATATTTTTTGGTTCTTTATATGAGACAAATATTTAGAGGCCATAATGTGAACTGTTGGGATTTTCTCCTTGCTCATTGCTATTGTGGTCCTTTGTTTCTATGCATTTTCAATGAATAAGGCAATTTTTATGTTTAGTAATTGAAATATGATT
>RJWT010050300.1:0-10874 GCA_004365215.1 Cuniculus paca | reverse complement strand
AAAAAAAAAAAAAAAAAAGGTACTAGAGATCTGTAAGACAGTCTCTATTGAAATACTTAAAGCAGTAAAATTTTCATGTCTACTCTGTGTATTTTCAGAGTGGTTTTTTTATGCAAAGGGGACACTACCATTTCAGTGACTAATGTTAAAAAATGACAATTAGAGGTTACACAACGGAAAGTCTTCCTCTATATTTAGACTAAAACTTCATGTTTTTACTGTCAGGATGTGCATTTAATTACAACATATTAGAAACTTTGCTTTGGTAAAGCGTGTGTGTGTGTGTGTGTGTGTGTGTGTGTGTTTGCTGGAGAAATTTGGGTACCATTTTTGTTTTCCTTTTGAACCATAAGAAGCAGTGATGTAAGATAGCTTAAGAAGTATAGTATTGACTTTCAATGAACTGGTAGCCTCTCTGGGCCTAGGACCATATTTAATTATTCTGTTTCTGCTTTTCTTGATTACTTTATAGTATTTATTTGCTTCAGTAAAACCAGTGATATCACCTGGGCAATCTAGAAAGATTTTACTTCGATATTGCACTAATTATTCTTCTGGAAATTTTCCAGCATGAAAACTTGTACTTAAAAAAAAAAAAACCTGCATTATCCCCAGAATTAGCAGTTATGTTTGTGAAACAGTTGTTTCTTGACTATTCAGGGGCTACTTCCATGTACTTATGTGTACCTGTGTGCTTAGCATCTAAAAAATTACAGCGTTGCAGTTACTCCCATTGTTAGGCTCATTACACAGACTGGAAGTGGTTGGTTCTAGCCTGAAGTCTTTCATATCAAGCATGAAAATTTGCTAGGGCCCACATTCCCTGCATCTGAAAGAATCAGCTTGGATGGTGGACTGGGCTCATTAATAAACATACTTACTTTCAAAGACCGCTATGATGATGAAGCTGATGCATACATTATCTTTAGCATTTAACTATAAGAGTTTACCACACCCTGGACGTAGTAAATTTTCAATGTTATATATACTAAGTGATTAATTCAAAAGAAACCAAGATGGAACTAAGGAAGATAAAAGCGATTTACAAGCTTATATTTTGGAGGGGAGAGTGTTCACAAGGTTCCTTGGCATTTTCCAGTCTGATTCTACCATCACACCCTTTGTGCAAACTTAATATTTTCTCATTAGAAGATGTCTGGTGCTAAAAAAGAATGCGGTTCATCAGGACTGAGGTGTGCAGCACACACACTTATAAAGCAGCAAGCCACCAGCTCCTTATTACTGCGATTACTTCCCAAGCATCACCTTCCACCTTTGTTTGTTTGTTTCATACAGTGACTTATTAGAAACCACCATCTGAACGAATGCTTAATGTGACATAATACCAGGATAGGTAGATGAAATGGTGCTGGCAGAGTTGTGACTTGCAGGAATAAAACCTTTCAACAGTTAAAGCTGAGTCACGGGAAAATATGCATTGGCCAAACATTTATTAAATAGCTGTCCTGTAACAGGCTGTTTAAAATCAGTGAAACAAAATTTGTGAACCTAAAGGTAATATGATGATCTGGTGATATTTAAATGTCTTTGTACAATTAGAATTCTGACGGTAAGTTATACCTGAAAGAACAGAGTGTTATGGAATATGCCACCTTTATCTGTGGTTTGATTTTAGTATTAAGAATAAATATTTGGATATTACAAAAGAGGAAATAGCATCCAGTAGTCAACAATACCTACAACTAAGCATGAACCTTTAACATTAAATGATAAATCTGTTTTTAAAAATGTTTCTTACCAAGGTTTAGATGAAGTAACATCGGTGTGCTGCTGGAAGTCATTTAAAGATCTGAATTCCCCAGAAGCAAACACAATGATAATTCAGATAATCTTCAGGAATAGGAAAAGTTGTTAGCTTTGGAATAGTTGAGTCTTAATTGAGAACCTAAAATTTAAAAAGATGGGGAACTCATCTTTCCTCTATAATTCAGGCAAATAAAGGGAGGCCTGGAATTAGTGACCTCGCCCTAGCCTGTCGCCAGCCCCCAACAACTGGGTCCTTTTTATTCTCTTCTTGTCCTCTGGCCTTTCTTCTTTCACAGCTCTATGCTGCAGAGATTCTATTCTTTCTTCTTTATTTTTTTGACGAGAGGCAGCTTTCTACCCTTCAAAATTATATGGTTGGAAAGAGGAGGGACTGTAAGAAACAACCTTGTGTTTTAAGTTTTTCATTTAGGAGGAATTTTTTTTTTATTTAGGTGAGATATTCTTTTACAATTCATTAGCACCACATTTCTCGTCCACAAATAAAATACATTTTGATTTTATATATTTGTTGAAAATCTTTATGTAAACACATAAAAGATCAAAACATTTATATAAACATTGTATCTTGGCAAAATTTTACTATCAATTGTTTTGAGTTATGGTGGTTGTTCAAATACAACAGAGCAAAATTGTTGCCCAAATTAATCTGTCAAGCTGAAAATGTTCTGTGTCTGTGTCACAGATATCTGCTTTACTGAGCATTGAGGAAACAAATCATGGATCAGTTTTCTCATGTAACTGCTCCGTATGTATTTCTGTACAGTTCACTCATACTCTGGGCCTTCCTCACATGGAAAACTGTAATAGTTAGTATTAGGAGTATGCACAACAAGGGCATGCTTTCGTAAGAAAACATAATGAAACTGTATCTTCTCGAAGGGTGACTTAAATCATCTTTCTGATGAGTGATTTATGTAAGAGACAGACTAAGACCAAGAGGGGCCCAGTGACCTTGTGCTGTACTCACTGCACGATGGTGGCTCTAGTTTGGACAGTATTCTGATCTGATTAATCACAGAGAACTTGCTTCAGTAATTACAAGGAGTTCCAGGCCGCAGCACGCTCATAGAAGGGCAGGGGATGGGGACTAGCAAGGCTTCAGCCCTGTGGTTGTCAGCCTTCATAATGTGACATTAAGTGACATTGCTCTACGGAGTGTCTAGGTACTTCGCTGCTAGAGAATGTAAGGCGGGGCTGAGGATGTCGCGCAGTGATGTCCAGCATGCGCGAGTCCCTGGATTCAACGCCCGGCCCTGAAAAGAAACAGAATGTAATGAAGTCCTCGGGGTTATGTTCTCCTTGATAATACGGCTCATCATTGTGGCAGTGGAGGTTTCTAATGCAAGAGGACTGTGTGGTTCATTCAGTTATATGGAATCAAACTGATATAGAAGAGCATATTGATTAGCACGTTAGGGCCCAAAGGCTGAGCATCACTCTCTGTCTTGCTCATGGCAAGGGTTCGGTTGCACAGATGGGTACACACACCTTAACTGATATCTGGTGATTACATCATTCTTACTGCCCCCAAAATCCTCCTCCAACTTTCCAAAAGAGACTCCAATACAAAAAACAACAGCAGCAGCAAATTGAGATTATTAATGAGTATTCTAGTTTTATTCATGAGAATTAGGCTACAAAAATGACATTTAAGGAGAAAACTTCTTTTTTTTTATTTTAAAGAGAATAGAACAAAACAAACCAGAACAAAACAAAGCAAAAGAAAACAAAATAGTCAAACATAATATAGCATTTCAAAACAGAACACTGCAAGCTATACAGGTTTTCAAAACATAACAACAGGAGATTAACAATGGTTACCCTAGTGTCTCTTGCTTAAGGAGAAAACTTCTTAACAAACATAAGTACTATGGAAAGCTTTACACCTAAGCATCAATTTGCCTCTGCATATTGTTGCCTTTGTTTCAGAAATTTACTTAAGGTGATACACATTTAGGAGTTAACGGATCATTTTCCAGAATCTTCATAATGCTGTAGTGAACATGAGTGCTAAACACATACAACAACTTAGCCTAAAACATCTTCCACTCAGAAAAGAACTTTCCAAGGTAGTGTAAACCTAATTTATTACCAAATTTTGTAATCTGGGCAGCATATGTAGCCAATAATATAAAGAGAAATCCAGAAATAGAAAACAAAATTAAAAAGCCAGCATGTTTTTTTTTAATGAAAACTAAGAGAGTATTAAGTCATCATAATGAAGCACTAGACCAGATCTACAGAGGAAGAGTGGAGAATATCTTAATTTATGATTGTACGATGAACTAACACAAATGTGAGATCAACCCATTCATCAGCATCATTCATGATCTATATTTAACCTAGATTACAGAACAATATTATTAATAATAACAAAGTCTGAGAATCGAGCCAACTCCTAAATACATGAGTAACTCTGAAAGAAGAGCGATTTCCTGGTGCTGAATCTCCAGGTGCTAGAACATGGCAGCATAGAACATGAGTTGTGCTGAGCTCTCAAAGTGGGAGGGGGGGTGCTGGATGCCAGGCACTCCCTAGAGCGTTGGCGCAGACTTGCATTTCTCCGGAGGGATAAGTGTTGGTATCCATAGGGAGGAATTCAGTGTGCTGAGGGGAAACCAAGTAGTTCTCCAACTAGAGTGAGCTTTTAAAGATGAGTGTAGGACTCCTTCATGAGGTAGTTAGCAAGTTTCAGGAAGGTTGCTTCCTTTTTCAGGCAACTTTCTTTGCCCTGATCTAAAAGAAACTGTGTGCTGTGGTATTTATTTATGGTATGTCTTTTCTATGCCAGATGGTTTACCTTTACTACTGCCATGGCAATGATCACAGAGTTGAGGAATTGTTAGCCCTTTCTACAACTGAAGGAACCATGACAGAGCTGTCACGCACCTTGCTCAGCCACGCAGCCAGGAAGTGAATGAGTGCAGACTCTGATCATTCTTGACACCTGATACCCTCACAAATCTTTAGATGTTGCACAGGTGTGACATGGATCATGCAGGATAAATGTAAGGAAAATAAACTGCCCCAATGAAGCAACCACAAGCAGTATTAGCAGTGAAGGAAGGGCAAATTATAAGACGTCATCTAAAAAAAAGTTTGAAACAGTGCAAAAGAGCTGTGACAGCTTGGAAAATTAGAGTGCTAACGTATTGTTGGGCATGTACAGATATAAAATTCATTCCAACAAATATTTATTGAGGGCCTACTATGCCAAAAGTCTACTTAGTTCCCTGTTCAGAGACCCAGGAGGATTCCTCATCTGCAAGGAATTGATAGTTGACTGGAGAGAAAACATCACAACAATGTATTAACAGATGTGATTGGCTATATTAACAAGGTGCTGTGAAAGGACAGGAAAGAAATGACTACTTTTTTTTTTTTTTTTTTTGCGGCACCGGGGATTGAACTCACGACTTTGCGCTTGCCAGGCAGGCGCTTAGACCGCTGAGCTAGATCCCCAGCCCTGTTTTTGAGACAGGGTCTCACTATGCCATTCAGGCTGGCCTTGGGCTCACTTTGTAGCCCAGGCTGGTCTCGAACTCACAACGATCCGCCTGTCTCAGCCTCCCGAGTGCTGAGATTACAGGCGTGAGCCACCATGCCCGGCTCAGAAATGACTACATTTTAACTGGGAGATTTGGGGAAGCATAACTGAGTATAGCCCTTTGCATTGGACCCTGAAGAACAGAGAGAGCTTTGACCAGGGAAACGGGGGTGGGGATGAGGACAAGTGAAAAGGGCATTTTAGGCTTTTAGGTCAGTAGGCACAAAGGTACATAGTGGGACTCTGGAGGTGTGCCCAGAGGGTTGACCAAAGGTAGAAAGCCAGGCTGAGCCATCCTTGGGAGAACCTAGAATGTCATGCAAAGAAATTTGAAATTTGTTCACTCATAGGGAGCCCAGCAAGATTTCTGAAGAACTTAGCGATGTCTTGAGTTGTACCCTGGGGTACTCCTGCAGATGTCTCTTGTCAGGAGTGAAAAGAAATGAGAATAGTTAGAAAGCTTTCACGGTAACAGTTCATACAGCAGGGGGCCTCAGCCCAGGCTGGGGCATGCAGTCATTGAAGAGTGGTATCAGTTGAGATGGGGATGGTGGAACGTTATGCGGAGCCCGGGATACAACTGTGGTTCCTCGGTACCCATATGATGGGATCTCCGAGGCAGGCAGAACTGTTTGCAGACAACAGACTTAAATGGAACCCAGTCTTCTCAGGAAAGAGAATGGGGGTGGTGGTGCCTGGGAGCTGACCCATCTTTGGCCGCACACATGCTCAGGATATGAAAAGCTAGTGGTGGAACTGTGCCTGGGAAAGACAAGAGATTACCACACATTGTATTTATTGGGTTTATGAATCTCCAAAGGTGTTGCTCACTGGGTAGGCCCTGTGAATACTACTGGCTATTAAAATTAGTCTCATTATTTTCTTTATAATACATACATATATCTCAAAAGCATCCTTATGAAAAAGATAGCCTGTATTAATTTGAGTTACCCATTTTTGTTTTAATTCAGTTTCATCTGGATCCATCGTGTGCTTTGAGCCCAAATGAAACTGCACCCTTATTTCACGACTGTTGCCGTATGACATGAGCTAATGCAGTATGGGTGTATGGATTAGGGCATCATTAGATTTTTGGATCATCTGATCTAGAGCTGGATGGGGTTAGGAGAAGAAGCCTTACTAAGTGATAGTAGACCCTTGCCTCAGACTGGCTTTGTGACCTTGAGCAAATCACTTTGTGACTATATCTCAGTGTCCTTTTCCTTAAACTGATGGATTTAGGCTAGACTGTCACTGGAATCTCTCCCTCCTGTGAGACTGTCTGTGTTCTGGATACCCAGGGGCCATCATTCTTGCCCTCTGCCCCATTTCCAGGACTGAGCATCTAACTCCAAACAAAGGGCAGTTCCCAACATTTGCTATTATAATTTCGGAACGCGTCATTGCCTGTGTTTTGAAATCTCTCTGCACTGGGGACCATGCTTAGTCTGCAGTGACCAGGCTGGGTACGGATATGAGTGTGTACACACTGGTGTGGGGGACAGGGAAAAGCAGGGAGCTTTGGGTGTGCGGTATCAAAGCCAGGCTTTTTCACCTGGCAGACAGCCACTTAGTCAAGGCTGGGAACCCAGCAGGGCCACCAAATGGAAGTCTGTGCATCTTGATCTGTCTGGTTTCTGAGATTGCGAAGTATGGAGCCATTGCGGGTAAGCAGGAAGGTGTGATGTAATTTATGGATGTACTGTTCCTAATTCATAAGCAGAAAGCTCATCGTGTGCAGAGAGCCATGGGAAGGAGAGACACGTTAGAAAGGGGCCAGAGACGCTAGAGGAGTGACTGGCAAAAAAGTCGAGTTCCAGCTTTTGTCACCGTTGAGGTTAAAAAGAAAAGTACCCCTTGACAGAGCACATTACCTGAATGTATTTTATGGCTTAAATCTGTTTCGCGTATGTTTATAACCAGACAACTATGCCAGACCTTCATCGTTAACTCTTAATTCACTTTAAATTACCACTGACACGAATCTTACGGCATTTTGTTGTTGCACATTAAATCTATAAGTGAGGTTAATAATGAATAAAGTATTTAGTTATAGGAAACAAGAGTTCAATAATTGCTTCTCTGTGAAGGGTAAAACTTGATGAAATTATGCAGAATTAATTCAGTACTGAAAGAAGAGTAAAACTAAAAAAATTTTTAAATTGAGTATAACTTTTAAAGGATTTCGTAAGAAATGCAAGTTAGCAAATAGCACTGCAGTCTCTCATTCTCTTTGTTTAAGAAACAAAATAAACATGTGATGTTTGATTTATTCTTGGATGAGAGCAATACAGTTCTTTGACACCTAGTAAAAACTGAATCCTCTCTTGCCTTCATAACAAAACACACACACATGCATACATTCACACACGCACATCCCCTCCTGGTCCCTAAAACCACCCTTCGGGTCCCACCAAACTGTAATGGAGTTGGTGTTTGGAAAAGTGTACTGAAGCCACAATTTGAATGAGACTTCCTTAAAGGGTTAACTCATCAGAAGCTATTTGAGTGGCCTTGTTGAGGGATTGTGGGAGGAGGGTTGAGAACAAACAAAGATAGCTCAGAAAATTTCTGGGTTCTTCTTTTAAAACAACATTGGTAGGAATGTAAATTAGTATGGCCATTATGGAAAATAGTAAGGAGGGTCTTCAAAAAACTAAAAATAGAGCTACCATATGATCCATCTATCCCACTTCTGGGTATATATCCAAGGGATTTGAAGTCAGTATCTCAGAGAGACATCTGTACCCCATGTTCATTGCGGCACTATTCACAATAGCCAAGAAATGGAATCCATCTAAGTGTCCACTGCCTGACAAAGGGATTTTAAAATGTGATATATATATATATATATATATACCATATATAATAACATATATATATACACATATATATATGGTATTAATCAGCATTTTAAATAAGAGAAATCCTGTTAGTTGCAAGAACACAGATGAACATGAAGGACATTGCGCTAAGTGAAATAAGCCAGACAGGCAAATACATGACATCCAAGCATGATCTTACTCATATTCGGAATCTAAAAATGACAAACTCAAAAGCAGGGAATACAATAGTGGTTGCCAGGCACTAGGGCTAGGGAAATAAGGAGATGGTCCAAGTATGTAAAATTTCAGTTATGCCGGATAAATAAATTCTGGAGATATGATGTACAACACGGTAACTATGGTCAGTAATGCTGTGTTGTATACCTGAAAACTGCTGGGGGGTAGTTATCAATAGTTTTTACTATAAACACAGAAAAATGGTAACTACATGAAGTCATGGCTGTGTTGATTAGCTGGCTTGCGATGTACACATACATCAAAACATCATGCTATGCACCTTCAATATATATGATTATTACCCGTCAAATGTACATCGAGAAAGTGCAAAAAAATGAAGTAGCACAAAGTATAAAAAATTTTTTTTAATTTAAGAAAAACAAAAGATCCTCAACAACAAGCCAGAAACAACCTAGAAAACCCGAACCATTGAGAATACATGTTAAAGGAAGCACTATTTTTTTTTCTAAGAAAGAAACGACCCCAATATTTGGTATGATGGATTTATGATGTTACCAGGGAAAAGAGGCAGAGCTGGGAATGGAGAGTCTATTAACAAGATATTGCTGAAATAGCTCCAGCTTGCTGAATATTAAACTTACTGAGTATTGTTTGCCAAATGTATGTTTATTGCTTAAATCTATTTCATGTATGTCATTTATTTATAACTTTAAAGATAATTTAATATGTAAAGCCTTCTTTGCTGAAATGTGGGTATTAATTTCCAAGCATCATTTATTGCACTTATGGCTGATGGATTGTCATGAGTCAGAACTAATAAACTTGTAAGGATTAATAGAATGTCGGTCCAAAAAAAAAGAGAGAGAGAGAGAAAGAGAGGTGCCTTATGGTTGCCATGTAACCGCGTCTGCCTGGAAGGCTGGATTACAGAGGAGCGGCTGCGCCCGGTGCCTGGCTCAGGAAGGGGTGATGGGCAGGAGGGGAGCGCCGTAAATGGATGATTAATGCCTTCTAATTGAGTGATATTGGCAGTGGTATGTTGCCCGGGACATTAAGGAGCTGGCAAAGCAGAGATCTTGCGCTAAACATGCTACGCTCTCATGAAAGCCGGTTCTGTCTGCAGCCCGACGATGGTAGGGAAAGCTGGATTTGTTGAAACAAACCAGGCGCAAGATTCAACAAGCAGAAAATTACTATATACCTTGGGGGTTATTTTCTCTCAGCAGATAGCGAACCCTGTACTCCATGTATGTACAAAGTGGTTTAGGGCAGAGGTTTAGAAAAGCAGCACCGCGGCCCACAGGATGTGCGCGAAGTGTGGGGAAGAGGGCACCGACCTGGGCCTCGGGCTCCCTCCCCGAGGGCCCTGGGCCACGCGGGCCTTGGAGTCGGGGTGCAGAGCGCCGCCTGGTTCCCCTTTGCCTTTGGCTGGAAGTGGGCACGTGAGGCTGAAGAGCCGGGTGGGCTCCTCTGTGGGAGGACGATGCAGAGCCTGCAGACCACAGCGTGTGACATCACTGTTGCGGCGTCGCCTGGGCCGGGCACCCCCACTCCTGGGGGGGGAAGGCCACGCCCGGCCTCCCGTCCCCATTTCTCCCTCTTCGCTCCCTCCCTGCCCTTCTCAGCACACATTCACAGCTGCGCCCACTCGGCCTCGTCCTTACCCACGCACTCGCATCCCAAACACACACTCACAGAGACAAGCGTTCACACATTCACACTTGCACACTGTTCAGTCACACCCACACACACCACCTACTCACACAGCCGCACATGTATTCACACACTTGCACACATGCACTCATAGTCACATATTCATACTTATTCGCGTATACACACATGTTCATAGACACAGTTACACGTGGGCATGCACACTGACAGTCCACATACCCTCACATACACTCACACGCATATTAACACGCAGACACCTCAGATATTCACACGCCTTCACTGACACACACACGCACACGTGGCCACGCACCCCCTCTCCCGCTTCCCCTCTCCCTTCTGTGCCTGTCTTCACACAAAGCCCGGGGCTTCCCTTGAGGCAGAAGGATTCCCTGGGTCAAGAGCTCCCTGCTAGTGTGAATCACCTATGAGACCAGAAGTTTGGCCAAACTGGATTACATATTCAGCAGGCAGAAGCCCTCCTGACGGAGAGCACCAGAGGAGGGGACCTGCTCCTCCATCCAGGTCACTGACATCAGCTTTCTGCGCCTCCTGCACACGGGCCGTGGGACTCCAGGAAGAGATCTCTTTGTGGTCCTGTTTCTGGGAAAATACAGAAACGTTTTTTAAAATTCCTGAGTATGAGAAGGAAGGTTTCCCAGTATGAGAAGTAGTCGCGTCCTGCGTGTCCACACTCTGCTCGCCACAGGCCCACCCAGAGCCTTTTCCCTGCGCCAGCGGGAAAGTACTGGGACCTTGCAGTTGGTCACTGGTGCCAGTCGCAGAGTAGGCAGCAAGGACGCATTCAGTTAGCCTCAGAACACAAGGTGGTTTCACGGCCTGGGGCT
>RJWT010050299.1:0-10873 GCA_004365215.1 Cuniculus paca | reverse complement strand
AAATTATCCCAGTTTATTATGTTTTGTTGATAACCATTTGAAACACTTTACATATTAAAATATTTGATTCTTGATTCAAGGAAGATTATAAATATGTAGCTTTTTAATAGAAAATTCCTATTTACTAAAATTTCTAATAAGATTACTTCCAATCTATACTCAGCATGTATTACTCTTTTTTTGGACATTATCCTTAAAAGTATATTCTATTCAGAATACAGCTATTGTTTAATACCCAATCTGTCCAAATAAACGTGGGAACAGTAATACATACACATTTACTCTTAAATAACATATATACAAGTAAACCGACAGTGTTTTACCCATAAATTTATATTCTTCAAAAATATTTGATAAAAATTTCTTTGAAAACTTAATGAAGACTCTCTTTTAAAATGAAAAAGCAGGTTCCCTTATTTGTCATAAGCACCCCCAACATAATAAAATGCCAACAATACTTTTACAAGAATGATGTGTATTTCAAGGCATTTTCTCTGCAACTGCTTCAGATTTCACTATTTTAAAAATCACTTGGCAGTCCACCTTCAAATTTAAGGCAAAATAAATAGAACTTACCCTAGCTGTGCCTTCCCCATAACATCACACAAGTGATGCACTCCGTGACAGTTACTGTGCCTCGCATAACAGTGTTCCTGGGATGAATTCTCCAGTAACCCTTACCTCACTGGGAAAGGAGTGGTGATTTTAGAAGGAAAAGGGTAATGAACTGTAATACCAGATTCCGTTTTCCGGTGCTGACCTATCACACTTAGTACCAACTATGATAAGAAATAATCTTTTTATCATATTAAGACAATGACATAACCTGGCAGTTTATCAATAATTCTCTATCAATAATTCTAGGGAATAGGAGCATTTGCATACTTTTGTAAAGCAGACCATCGTAATCCTATTGAAATATAATTGCTGTTGCTAACATTCTTACACGTTAGGAAAAAGCTGTACATCAGTACGGCGTAGACTTATTTAAGATAATACAGGGCCATGCTAAGAAAGTAATACTTACACAAAGCTATGCCAGCACCATCAATCTCTTTAATAAACAACTTTCCTTACCTGGAGGATTATTCTGAGACACAGTAACAATCTAACTTTTCACAGTACTGAAGGTTAGAGTATAAAATAGTGAATGTACCACAAAAGATTTTGTTGAGAAGCAAAGCCTTTTTAAAATACAAAATATTTTTGTCAGCCCACAGAAAAGAAAATGAACCATTAACATCTCTTTTTTCAAGGATGCATAAAGTGAATAACCATTCTTTTTACTCTCCACCAAGAAAATTCTAAAATAATGCTGCTATATCAAAACGTAAAGATAAAGGCTGAAATTAATTTTAATAGAATTTAATATCACTAAATCTCCTAGGATGATTCTGTTTATACAGGTAATGAGAAATTTTTGCTTGCTGATAAAGACCAAAATGCTTCTCACCCTAATAACCAAAAGTCCTAAATAGAAAACTCAAGTATTGCTGAGTAGTCAGCTTACCATTTCTTAGAAAATTCAGTAGGCATAGTTCACCAAAAATAAAAATTAAAAAAACTCCATTTTCTATCAAGTACTATCTACTCTGCTTGTCTTTATTTTTTCCCAGTTAGTCAGCAGTTTTCTTGATCACTTAATATTAGGTCTTCCTTACTGGCAGTTTTCTTGTTTAAGTGTCACTGCACTAATCTGTCCATTATTGCAAGAGAAAATCATTAATCCAAAGTGATCATTTTTTTGTTTTTAGAAAAGAGCAAAGTGCAAGTTCTCTAGTTTGATCTATTAAGTATAGAAAGATAGAATTTATTACTTTATGTGAGTGATTTTTAATAATATTTTATACAAACTGGAAAATTATCTAAAAAGCTGAGCTCTTTCTGACAACTTTTAGAGACAGTTCCAAGGTTTTCCTACCAGAGCTTTCGTCAATCATTACAAAGGAAAAGATAATATTTCAAAACGAATCTGATGTCCTTATTATTTTTCAAGTTATTTTTGCTGATTAAGATAAAGTACACTTATGATCTATGAATACAGGAAATGATAAACATCTGGCTTTGATATATTAAATTTTACTATAACCTGGATCATCTCAAAATGCCTTGCTTCCCTTATAACAATTTTCGGAAAATAAAAATTTAAAATGTTAATAAAACATAATTTCCAAAAGGGAAATTATCAATTTATAGTGCCTTGATTACTTTATCTCATATACAAGCTCCCTCTGCAGGTAATAACAAGAGTTAGCAAAAATATTTCAAACATGCAGGCAATTGCTGTGTAAAAATGCAGGTCATCTATTTTAATACCTATTGCTGTTTTGTCTTATTGAATAAAATGGCCACTTTTGAAAATTTGTGGTTCAATATGAATATTCTTGTCCTCCATCCTGGATATGCAAATTTTTCCAAGGACACCCACAAGTTATTCACACGAAATGTATGTCAAAGAAAAAAGAAAGAAAACATTTCTTTGCTTACACTGCAACAGCCTCCAATGACAGACCACCCAACTGAAAGCCCACCTGGTTCATTTATTGGAGTCATCTCTGAACACAAAGTAAACAATCTAAGGGGGCATCTTAGCAAGGACTTACAAGGAAAAACAAAAAAGATCAATTTTAAAGGAATGCAGTGACTGTATCTTATTTCAGGTAATTCTGAAACTTCAACCTAGAGAGTATTTGTGAAAAATCTCTTTTCATTACTACAATATCACCTCACAAAGTTAAATTGTTCTGAAATGCAGTACTCTACTGTTCTGTAAAACTTTTTTGAAAATTTGTTTTAAATTTATTTTTATTTAATGTCTTCTTTTGTCATATTTCTTTCCCCAGGTATACATAAATTATGGTACATTTCTTCCGAGGGAGCAGAAAGAAAAAAAAAAAAAAAGGTTAAGAACAGTTTCAAAATCTTGATGACAATGTATTACCAAAAAGACTTCTGCAGAGTATTTGATGCCCCCTCCATGTAGAATTTCTCCCTTCCAACATGCACAAGGCACTTCTAAATCAAGTAAGCTTTGGCTAAAATTCTGAGCCAAACTGTTTGACTTAGCTATACTTGAACTCACAGACTTATAAAAAGTGATTGTTTACAAACTAAGATACAAATATAGGACTAAAGTTTTTAGCCCAGTGGTAGGGCACCTGGCCAGAATGTGTAGAGCCCTGGGTTCAATCCCAAGCACTATAAAAATATAAAAAGTGCACTAACTTTCAAGCTAAAGAAGTGCTACCTACAGTGCTAAAGTGCTAAAACATACAGAAGTATGACAGAGGAGATACACAGTAGTTCATTTTTTTTTCCAATGAAACAAAGCAAGCAAAGTAAGAAAACTGAAGGCCAAAATAAAGTATTTTCAGGGATTTCTTAAGAGAAAGTAATCAAATTTTGTTTCACTTATATTTTTAGGTATTCAAGCTGTAGGCACAGTTTAAAACCAAGTGGCTTTCATGAGTACTTTGGGCATTACAGCATTTGAAGCAGAAAAAGCAATGGGAGAAAACATTCCTATTATTCATTTAATTGAGCTATCAAGAGGAAGCAGCCCATAGGCACACATTATCTTTCTCTTGACAGCAAAATCTGAAAAGGGCAAAAACAGTTAAATACCCTTAGTAAAAGTGAAAATGTCTACATCTTAATTTTAGTATAAATCTATTTGCTGATGCATGTGAAGAAAAGTGAAGTATTCGAACTGCATTCATCTTTTTAAAATTGTAAAGACACAAACTATCTTCAGTACATCAATCTTCAGTGTATATGTGACTTAATAACATCAAGCCTTCATCAAACTCTAGAAAAATATGTGTAATTACTAGAATATACATACAGAAGAGCACGATATTAACAAAACTTCTGTTTTCCATGCTGTCTTAGACTTTGACCATAGGAATTTTAAGAACTGAAATACAGTAAGCATCCTGACATTAAGAACACAAAGATGAACAGAGAAAATACTGCATAAGAAATAGTGTTCTGCAATTTCTAATCAATAGCCATAGTAGGAAACACATACAAATGGCAGGCTTCTCAAGCAGAGGAATTAAATTTCTGTGTGGAAGGTACCAGTGGAATTAAGAAATAGCAATTCCAGAAGGAAATACTTTGCTTCAAAGCAGAACACAGAGAAAATCAGTTTCAACATGATTCTTTATGTAAACTGAAGTTGAGAACTGAGTAAGTAAATGTAGTCTACAGAAAAACAAATATTGTATCAGCTAAAGACTATCTAAAAATTTGCAGTGGCTAATCTGTCATACGGAAAAGTACTGTAACGGTACTTAAATTTTAAAGTGATTAAAATTAGAGCTTACTTTATAAACAAAGCAATTCTCTTCTGAGCGCTCTTTATATAAACTCTATTACTATCCTCTACAAGGGAAAGCATTAGTCAAAAGCAAGGTCACCTAGCCCGCCCCCAGCTGCCAAGTGCCATTTTTGACAATAATTGGGGTTAGATTATTCTGTCATCTAAATCCTGAGCAATAATCAGTTTGAGGTTTGGAATGATGCTGAAATACCTACAAAACCAGGCAAAGCAAAGATCCCAGCAGCATTTCATGGTCCAAAGGCAGGAAATACTTTTGACAGAATAGAGATTGTCACTCAACATTTTCAAAATCAGTTTAAAAAGAGATACCTTAACCATATTTTGCATTTTATACTTGCACTAATTTTTAGTCAGTAACTGCCAACAAATATTTACGCATACAAATTGCTTGTTTATGTATTTATATGTTTGCCTAAGAAATGGATTAAAGACTATTTACTTAATAACTGGAAGGGCAAAACAAAGCTCTATTTTATAGGAGTTTCACGATGCATCTTTCCTTGCTACTGTTACAGCTAAAGATTTCGTACCAGGTTTAGCTATAAAAGAGTATTTGCTCAAGTTGACATTAAATCTAAAGGTAAACATCTTTTCAACTTTTCTCCTCTCTCAAAGGGAAGAACTATTTTTATTTCCATTTCTTTTTCTCTACCACCTGATAACACATTCTTAAAGTTACTTAATGCATCTTAAAACAGAATTAAGACTTTGTCATACATTTAAGGGAGTTAACTTCTGCTTAACCTGTCTGCTTCCCAACCTTATATTTGTGTTTAATAAAGTACTGCATCTATCCTTTAAAAGAAAAAAAAGGCTTCCAAAGATTCTTTTTAGCTTTAAGTAGGCTTCTTTTAAGGCAATTAATTTCCACACTGAAATTCAGAGATTAAGGCACAATTCCTGTATGTGAATTTTTGTGTTCATAATGTACTCCTCCCAGGTTGGAAAAATCAATGACCAGACCAACGGGGGCCTGTTGTGCTGGACATACCTTTCTTGTCATGTCGTGATTAATGTTGTGCTCTGTAGAGGGAGACATTGCATCCGGACTAAAACAGACCTAAATTTTACCCTCAGGCAAAAATCTGATTTAAACATCTCTATTTAAAGTGACATTTGTCCTCCCTTTTCAACTGGTTTCCCCAGAAATTCCAGGAAGTTGACTTCATGACCTATGAAAACAGTCCCTGAGCTGAGTGTGGCTAGGAGCCCTGAAGCTGCGCCTGTCCCTGCCCTTTGGTAAATCTGGACGGATGCCGGGAGGGAGCAAGGTGATGATGATAAAACAGGTGCCCGGCTCTCTCTGCACTGGAGCCCCTGGCCCCTTTGCTGCTTCCAGAATGTCAGATGTAGGGTTTGGAATAACTGCAGAGCCGGTAATAAAAATCTCTACAACGTGTTTCTGTTATCCCTCTGATGGGTTAGGGTCCTCGCGACTCCTAAAATTACATCTAATATTTCCACTAATCTGAACTATCGACTGATCGAAAATTCTAGAAATCCAACAGCAACTGCTGAAAACAAGCCTCTCAAACAAAGGGGAACATGTGAGGGGAAGTACTTTCTTGTACCTCATATGACAAATTTCAGGAAGACAAAAAGGGAAAGCAAAGAGAAGAAAATGTTCATGTAACTAACAAAACAGGTGCCAATACCCTGACACAGTGTAAGTTCTGATATCATTAAGCAATTCAGACACTGCTGGCAAGTTCCCACTAACCAAGGTAATCTAATTTCTGTTGCTTTTCAACCTAAATGGATTTTTTTTTCTTTTAGCTGTTCTGGTAATTGAACGAATTTATACAACTGTGATGGGATTTTACTTACCACCACACAATGCATGAAATCCTCTATGAAGACAAACTGTATTACTCCATAAAACTGCATTTTTGTTGTAATTAAACAAATTGTATTTAAACTTGCTCTGCGATTCCGAGGCAATCAATAGTATTTTGCTGCAAGCTGCACTTCGCTTGCAGGTGTTAAGCACTTGGTTCCTTCATTCGATCTACATTTCTTTTTCTTTGGATAATATTTATTTGCCAAACATGGGAGGTGCTTTTTTTTTTTTAATAAGAAATAAGCTTTCTAAAAACTGTGGGGTAAGAATATACTTAAAAGTACTAACAAATTATTGCTTACAGTTACCCACCAGACAAATGACCTAAAAATAGACTTTCATAAGTAATTTTAGTTGATTAATACCTTTCTTTTATTACGTGACTCACCTACAAGTAACTACTCACGTCAAAATAATACTAAGGGATTTCCACAGTTTATAACATATACTTAACAAAGCAAACACACTAAGCTCAAAATACCAAATTGAACGCCTCAGTAAAATTTGGGAATGAAAGACCCTCATTACTCCTTTACAAGTTATCACACTAGGTCAGGAGATCATTATTTGAGGATTCAAAGTAGCTAATTCCGGTAATTAAGTATTCATCTCTATGTTAAACAAACCATTTCCTTAAGTTTCATCTTAAAGCATTTAAGAATAATAATCACTACTTGGCCAATCTTTGAGAGCATCTTAAATAACAAAAAAGGTTTTACAGATTTTTGATAACATCACATCTAATTATAGTAATTTGAGTGATTAAATACTTTCAACCTTCAAGAATTATTTGAAGAAATGAATATTTAGGTGGGGCTACAAAATTAGTGTTATATAATAGAAAAGTTACCTAAAGTGATTTCAGTCTATTTTTGAAAGAGAAATAATGTAATCTTTCTTGAAAACAGTTACAGAACATCTATGGAGAAAACTAAGATTTAAGCCACAGGAATCGATACATTGACGGGATTTCAAGTCATTTTGAGATCTAGTGGCTGTTGCTATTTTTTGGTGCTTTATCAGAATCATCATCAATTTGCAAAGTTTTTAGATATTTGCATATTTGCAAATACTCTTATGAACCCTTTTTTATAATTGTTTAATTTGTAACACATATAACCTTGAAAATAACTGCACTTCTGTTTTGCATGAATCTTTTCTACAGAAAAGCAGGCAGACGTCAAATGCGCACCTTGCCCTTCAAGACTCAAAATCATATATGATGAATCAAGAGGCAAAAGTGCTGCAGTCCTTGAGGAAACTTTCTGTAAAAGCAGCACTTTATAGAAGGCCAAATTTTTCCATTCCCTAAACTACATTTCATTCTTAATCTAAGTACACCTAATCTGTGCTGTTAAATCTCACCAACCAGGCAAGTGGCACAGATTTTTGTTGGAACGAAAACAGATTTCTCAAAGGTAGGTTTCAAGTATATTTAGCTCTTACTCTGGAAAACATTGTAATGGTCTTTATTCCGTGTTATGGCTGTTAATAAACTATGATTTAAATATTTATTCACAAAGTTAGATCAAATAAATATTTTGATAGAAAACAAAGCAGTAACATTTTATTACTATAGATTGCAGATTTCTAATTACCTCTTGACCTTCATGACATCCCAGTCTCAGTTCATACATTCCCATATTACTTAAGGCACTAAAATACTATTTTAAATTTTTAATGAAACACAGAAAGCTTCAGTAATGATCAAATAAAGATCCAACCTAAGGAAACCTTGATTTTTAAAGCTCTCCTCTTGCTCATTTTAAGAAAGGCAACACCCAGAAGCCTGGTATTAGCGTTCCTGCTGATTGTGAAAACTGCAGCAATAAAAACTCCAACTGCTTTTCTTAAATTAAGACTTGTAGTACTGCATGTGAGATCTACACATTTACATTAGTTTTTATAACATTTGGAAGTTTGGTTGTCTGCTTTGATGTTAGTCCACTAATAAAGCAAAGAGTCAAAAGCCTGGAAAAAATCTGATTTATTGAAAATTCTCAAGTCAAAACATGGAAGTAATTGGTTTGTTCTACCCCACATGATTCAATATTCTGAATTCCCCAACTACCTGTTCCCAAAGCTATCAGCGTTTCTAAATTCGTTTTCTGTTGCCAACACATAGGAACCCAGTGATTGAAAATAGCAGCTGAAGTGCTTCTATAACACATTAATTTTTCTCTAAGTAGTCCAATTTTGTCATCTAAATGTTGAAAAATCTTCTTTTCACTGTATTTTACACCTTTTAGAGATTTACTGATTTCAGGATCACCATCATATAAAATGAAGAGCAATGTTTTAAAGACAGTTTTTAGATTATCACTAATAGTGCTAAAGGATGATGTGTTTTCTTTATAACACTCTGCATTCAAAGCGGCCTAGTTAACAGCAACTTCAGTGCAATAACAGCAATTACATCAATGTGAGCTTTTTTTTTCACCATTAAACTGCTTCTTAGACAAGTGAAAGGATTAAACTATCATAAAATGATTTCAGAATAATGATGCCCAATTCAGATGGTACTGAACAGATCTCATCTTAATCTGAAAAAAAAATCAACACCCCATTAAAGACTAAAAACGTGAGGTTATTAATGATGGCTTTTCATTTTCCTCCACTAAATTGTTGTGTTTTAATTAATTTCCACTACCAAAATAAAAGCAAAGAGTCTGAACATGAGTAAATTATCCCTCCTTCAAGGAAAGGATACCAATTCTCTTTTAAAACAACCAACCATCAAAGATAAAACTATAAAAAATACGAGCTTAGACGTAACCAAGTCTTAGCTGAAATTCACCTTCCTCTTAAAACTAGGTTTTGGAAAACCTCAAGTTAAAGAAGTAACACTAATTCTTCCCCAAAAATTGAAGATAAAAGTTCAACCTTCTCCCTGAACCCTTTCTCTCTATAAACTGACCCAAATGACCCAAGCACTTGTCCTCACTTGTTTCTTCATTCATGGATATTGAGTTGTTAAAGAAATTCAAACAACACAGCTCTCCACGAATGTAAAAAAGCAAGAGCAAATAAACTATAAACTTTTTTAAAATCAACTTTAAGTTGAACATGAGTTGACTGTTTGACAAAATACAAAGATTTTTTGGAACAAAACAACATCTAAACAGAATTATATCTTTATTTAAACAAAATTGGTAACAAAAAAAATTGAACCTGTATCACTTAGAAACATTTGCCAAGCTTGTAGTTGCAACAGCAGTTGTGCTGATGATAAAGTTCATGTTGGGTCTTAATTTACAACAACCTCCAAACGACTTTTTTCCCTATTAATGTAGCAAGTACATAAAAAAGAAAGCTTCCTGCGTGTGGAAATGAGTGTCTTATCACAAAATTTCCATTGTTTTATAAGACTAATGAAAAATCTTTCTCATTTTACTGACATGACAAAGTGGAGGCCCTAGAAAAGCAATAAGTTAGACGAGAGGCTTCCTCACTTTCTCTACTTCCAAAGAAACCCCGAAAGACAGGCAACAGTGACTATCATAAAATAACAGGTCACCCTTTTTCTAGGAACAAACCATTTATCAATAGAAAATAATTGTCTTGCCATTTGCAAGGGCTCCAAAGCAATAGGCAATGTTTTTGGCTCACATAATTACAAAACAGTAAAAGTTGAGAAACACAGCCTGAATCCACCTCCCTATTTTTACCCTTTACAATTCTCATTGCCCTTTGGGCCTCTGCTTGGAAGCAAATGGAAGACAGGCTGAAGTTTTCTCAATTGAGCTGAAGCTAAGAAACCTTTGATATGCTAATAGTCCCCTTCAAACGGTAAGAATTCACACTTGCATTAATTCAAACAATTTGTGCAGAATGATGTGAAATGGCACCTCTTTTAGAGGCAAGCAACAAAAGGAGAGAATCGGCATGTCTGAAGAAACTAAACAACAGAACATTTGTTCTGGAGTATTCTTTCTAGCATGCCTAAATTTATGGGAGGGTGAAGGAGAGAAAACAAAAAGTTCTGTAACACACCTGAACTTTGGGGGGGGGGGATTTTCTTGCAAAGGGTTTCTGAAGCATTTTAAGAACACTCGATTTAAAATTACAAAATTACCTTCAGCTAGGTCAAAATAGTCCCAATCCAACCTGAATCGATGCCACAGATAACCACAAAAACTTCTGTTTTTCTCTTATAGACGAGTACTGACTCTGTAATGCCTATCTTTCAAGATGTGCCCCCAATCAAACGTGACGTGGCAAGCGATATCCCAACAGGTAAATGATTTACCAAACGGATGTGATTTTCTTCGCTGTGCACTCTAGGTAAGGAAAGAGTAAACTCGGAGGGGCCAGTCCCAGACATAAACACTGAGAGGGAAATGAATGAACAAACTCGGTTAAATCTACGCCTCTGGAACAGGGAACAGAGAAGCATACCAGAATGTTCCCAAAAAAAAAAAAAGGCAGAAAAAAATTCGAAGGGGGGGGTGAGGAGGAGAGCGCCTCGGAACCTGGCCTTTGTAACGGGAACCATATGCTTGGTGGCTGCAGCCCAGACGCTCCCAAGGCTGCTCCGAGAAGCTGCTAAGCAGCCTGACACCTTTCAAGAAACAGGAGGAAAACATTCTCGGGTCTGAATCTGCGACAGCAGAGTTTGCACTAGGAGGAACCGAGCAAGGGGGCCAGGGAGAGGAGGGGAGCGAGGCGAAGGGGGAGGAATCCCTAGA
>RJWT010050298.1:0-10870 GCA_004365215.1 Cuniculus paca | reverse complement strand
AGTCACATGGCAAGCGAGCATTCTTAAGGATCAGTGACTCTTCCATAGGGAATTGGGATAGTCAAGGTGATCCATACCAATTTAGAATGTCAATCCCTGATGTTTCTACTTAGGGTGTGGTTGTATTTGTTTTGCCTTGTCTTGAGATCTGGCTTGTAGCGGAAGGTGTCTGTCTCCTTCAAGGTCACAAGACACCTGGTCGTCTGTGTTCACTTTCTCGAGGGCCTGGCCCTATCTGACTGCCTATAATATTTCCTGTAATATTCCCCGCTCTGAAGAAGTATCCTGAACTGCCGTGAAGGAGAAATGGGCAATGACCAATTTGGCTTCTTCAGGCTGAAAGGGGTCATAGGTGTTGACTGGCAGTCAGAGATATTCTACAGAGGGTCTATCTAAAGGCCCTCAATAGACACCAGACAGTTTCACCTTAGACGGTCATACAGCTCTAAGTTTGGAGGAGACAAAGCCAAAGAAACAATTAAGTAGGCATGACCCAAATAATAGAATCAAAGAATAATTATGAGTATAGTTAAAAAAGATTTCCACCAAGAGGAGCTGGTAATTGCTTCCCATAAGGAGGAAAAGGATAAGGTCCAGGGAATTTTAGAATCTGACATGTCATTAACTTGTTGTCTAATATCTTGAACAGTTATTGAGATATTAGCAGAAAGATAAGGAATGTACACACAGCATTCAGATTTTATAATTCCACAGGTACCTCCTGTGCTATTGGAGGGTCTAATTTCATCAGAAGTTTGGAGAAGTATCTGTCTCATTAATTTTACCTTTTTCATTTAGGAGAGAGAGAGACTAGCTGAAGTGTTAATAATCCTCTCTTAACTTCAGGTCTTAAAGGATATTGTCTTTGGTGAGGAAAGCTAGAAGAATCTCTGAGATGTATCTATACTGGAGCAACTCTTATTGCCCTATGTATTTTATCTTTCATTGCCCATACTTCAGGATTTATTTCTGTCTCCACGAGGTGAAGACAGCATACTTGACCAGAGTGCATATATATTATATCATCATCTCTAAGAAGGGAACTGGACTTTCAGGCATAATCAAAAATGAATGTGTAAAAAGACAACCATCCTAGTTACAGCCCAAGGGTTGTGAAAAATAGTGAATTACCTCCTCTCCCATGACTCCTTTCACAGGTATGGCGACTAGAAGGAAGGCCAGGATTGAAAAGGACCAAGAGACTTGCACCAGTGTCCAGCAATAGTCTGGTACTTTTCCTTCTACAGTCATCATTACCCAAGGATCCTCCACGGAGATAAAAGTCCGGCCAGAGGGAGAGAGCAGAGAGTGCCCCAGGGCCCGTCAGTCCTGCTGGACCAACTGATAGGATGGGTCTGAACTCTGGGGCCTTGGCCTCAGAGGGCAGTCCAACCTCCAGTGGTCACCTTTGCAATCAGGGCATGGTTTAGGGGGCTTCCTATGGCAGCTGCTCTTTAGATGGCCTGGCTTGTGGCAGTGATAGCAAGTAGGTGTCATCGTGGAACTCTTCTTGGAGCCCCAGTAGTCACACTTACGGTCTATTCTTCTTAATGTTGCAACAAGGCAGCCGCTTTCTCTCAGTCTCTTTGTTTTCTCTCTTTGGCTTCCTCCTCAACATGGTTATAAAACACTGAAGAGGCAATTTTTAACATAGTATCAAATAAACTACCTGAAGAAAAACCATCTTTTGTTATTGTTTTCTAATATCTGAAGCTGGCTGGGTAATAAATTTATCTTTAAGAATAATTTGTCCCTCTACTGAATCAGGATCTAGAGATGTGTGTTTTATCAATGCCTCACATAAATGATCTAAGAAGGCAGGAGGGTGTTCCTCTTTCACTTGTTGAATAACTAATAATTTAAAATAATTGAATGCTTTAGTTCTCACTCTTCTTAGGCCTTCAAGAACACACATTTGGAAGTGTTTCCTAATCCAATCACCCACCTGGTTTTTAGGCCAGTAGGAGTCTTGGGTAGGGACTGCCTGGGAACCAGTGGGAATTAGTAGTTCCCCTGGCTGTCTATCTTCTGGTTTCTAAAATTAACAATATGATATTCATCTCCAAATGCAATTGCAGCTTGTAATGCTGCCTGTCTCTCATTAGAAGATAATGTCTGATTTAAGAGTAACATTACATCTTTCCCATCTAACTCATAAGTCTGAGTAAATCCTCTAAGGACATCAATGTACTTGACAGGATCATCTGAGAATTTTCTGAGGTCTAATTTGATCTGTTTAAGTCCCTGAGAGAAAAAGGCACATGAATTCTGAAGTCCCTGCCTGTCCATGTACTTCCTGAAAAGGATATTGTCCTTTAGGAGCTTGCATAAACTCAGCTTAGGATGGGCATATCCTTGTAGAGGCCTGAATTACAGTTGGTCTGGAAGCCTCATCCTTAAGACTGGAAGGGCAAGTAGGAGAAACCTTAGGTTCAGTAATGGTGGGTGTAGTTTTGGTTAAGGCTGTCTTGTCCTCAGGTTCCAAAGGTTTGGGAGGAGCAAACTCAGGTTTCAGGGTAGTAAATGCCTTAAGGGCCTGAGGTGCTGAGTCTGCCTGTGGCTCACTTACATTTAGAATATTAAAAAAGAGTATTTCTCAATGCAAAGAAAATCAGAGCATAAGACAATTCTGACCATTTTTCCTCTTTTTTACAGTATGTCTCTAGTTTTAAAAGAATATCATAATTAATACTTCCCTCTGCATTCCATTTTGACTCTAGGGGGTAAGTAGGCCATGCATGCATTCTGAGAAATATCAATTGGCTCTTTTTCAGCATGGAAGGGTCGAACATCTTCCAGTGCTTAAGAATGCATTCCAGGGGAGTAAGGGGCTTTGACATTGAGTTACCCATGTCTATAAGGTAAAAAGCAACATGTAAAGCAATGAAATGCTTTTTGTAGCAGGACTCGAACTCAGGAACCTTCACTGAGCTGTCCTTTAACCCTGTAGTGTAAGAATTGAGCTATCAAACTATGTGAAAATAGGAGATAAAAGATGTCCCTTGTTATTTGTATCTGATAAAATCCTCAAGGTGTCCCTTGGGTTGACCCAGCTCCAGGGCAGGTGGATGCCACCAGAGAGTTGAAGATAAATTCTACCAGCCTATCCATCCTTGAACTGGAGCACAATTTTATCTTCCCCAATAGCTCATGAACTTGTTTCCATATGATGTTTATTTAAAAAAGGATGCATAATGAACTACTGCTTTTGTTTATTGGAAGAGGGCATATGTAAAAAGGTGAGTTGGAAGTAATTAGGGTGCTCCTCAGGTTGTAAAGGAGCTCACCTCTAGTGATAGATAGAACAATTGACTGGAAGAGTTTTGCCAATGCACTAGGGCAAAGAAGTCTCCAGACACTTGTATCTTCCTTCTAATTACCTAGGTAACCTTTCCTAACAATAGGACAAAGCTGTTCTTCATGTAAATTTCTATATTTCTGATGCTTACAGGTTAAACTTATAAATTATCACCTAACAATCACATTTTATAAATTAGTAAAGGTACTACACAGAAAAGAAAAAGTTGACTGTTCTTAATTAACATATATAAGGCACAAATGTAAATCATTCTCCTAGTAGCTACTGTGAATAGCTGTTGCAAGCTGCCTGGGCTTAATCTCTCAAAGGAGTGGTAGTCTAATCTAAAAATGCACTGACAAGTATAAGGAGTGTTCCTAGTCTACCAGCAGGGAATTAAGTATGATAGATAAGTGGAGATTTTCTGTGGTCATGAGCCAATGTCTACTGAAGAACATTTTGAGAGGCCAAAGAGTCACCCTGGCAAGGATTCTCAGCAGTTCTCAGTTTCTATTGACCCAGATAACCAAAACTGGGTCTCCAGAAAGGAATCCAGCTGTCTGTATGGTCAACATTCCATTGATTCCATTGGCCACTGGCTTCAATGGGGATTCACCAAACAGATGATGGGGAAACCTGTCTTCTGCTTTGAAGGATGGCAGCTGCTCTAAGAGCTATTAATTAGCTGGCAGAGTGACCACCATTTGTCAAAGTTCTATAAGGGATAGTTTAAAGCCTGAGCAAGATCGTTACCTAGTGCTCTATGAAATTATAATAAAAGTTTTAAAGTCCACAACTTGGAAGGTTGGAGAACCTTCCTAGTCTAAATGTGCTTAGGTCCCATAAGTGTGCTGCTTTTGGAAATCGCTCCTTCTGGAGGTTCTTTCCACTGTGTCTCAGGTCAATCTCCACAAGAGACTGTGCCCAGAACACTAAGCCAGGACATGGCTTTTATGTGTGTTCTCCTGGACAGGCAAAATTCTGATGTCTCATCTGACCCAGAGTTGGGGTACGTGTCCTTCATCTAGGATGACTTCCCTGTCTTCGGCATTAGCAAACATTCATTTTCTATGGGCTTTAGCAAAGACTCATTTTCTGTGGGCTTGACTTAGAAAAAGGTAGGAACAGTCTAGAGTCCTTTCTGATTTTACATGCCTCTCTAAGGAAAGTACAAAGTGAAGGAAATGATTAGAAGCAAAGCCAAAGAATGAAAACTGAAGCAGAACAGGCTTGACATTTCCCCTAGAGTGTAGAGGAGGATCAGAACCAGTCTGTCTCAGTGAAACCTTGCCTCCAAGTCTTAGAGGCCAGCCACCAGTCTAATGCCATTTAAATGGTGGAAGGAGTCATGGTTTTATTGTAGGCATATATTTTCTAAGTCTGGGCTAGTTTTCATTGAAGAACTATTCTACTAGGGGTTCTCTCTAGCGTTAGTATCTAAGTATCATCAAGTATAGAGTACCAGTAAATTTAGCCACTAATTTAAATGCAGCACGTACCAGAAGAAAATAATAAAAAGTTCCATGAAAGAAATATTATAACCTTGTGCATGTTTTAACTTAGATTTATCACTATTTTAACAAAACTATATAAAAGACAAGGCAATTAAAAACAATGGGCAAAAACAGATCACGAGCAATTATCACAAGTAATTATAAGCAACTGGCAGAGACAAAGCAAAATTTGAAGCATAAAAATTTGTTACCTAAATGAGCCCCAGTCCAGAGTTTATGAAACAAAAAGCCAACTCTTACCTCCATCCAACAATCTTGGTGGAAGACCTCCAAATGATATAGGGGAATGAAACTCCCAACCTACTACATGTTCGGTGAGTTCGTGTTCTCTAAAATCAAAGAATGAATTTTAGAAACAACGGAGGTTATGAGCAGGATATATTTATTGAGAGAGAGAAAGCTTCTGTCTGAGAGAGAGAGACAGAAGGGATCCTGAGCAGATTGCCCCACAGCAGTATTCTTTCTGTCTCTAATTTATCCAGGTTATAAGCCCTTAGGGTGGGTAGCAGGGCAGCACTCACACCCTTAATGCTAGCATAGCACCTTGAACCAATCACAGGGTCACATGCTTGGTCCCAGCATCATATACCCTAGACCTAGCGACTTCCAAAAATCCACCTATGACTGCATGAGACTTTGGGGGACATCTAGATACAAGCCATAATAATGGATAAGGGCTACACTAACCCTTGAAATGTTTGAAATTTGCATCCTAGCATGTAGTAAGTATGGAAAGTCAGGAGAGAGAAATGTAAGAGTTGAGGAGATACTATTATAAGTTTATGTCTCGGTAAAGAATAGCCAGAAAATTGAAATCTAGCAGCCATACAGTTACAGAGATTGCAAATGTCATCCCTGTTAAGCAACCCACTCTATAGTGCGGAGGACAAATGGAAACTCCTCTAAATCACTGTGTCACATAGAACAGGGTGGACTGCAGCGTCAGGGTATGAGAAGGAAACTGTTCTTCAGAACAAGACACTTTGTCATAGAGAAGTGGTAAGGGAGCAAGTTCTGAACCAGCATAATAGAATGGTACACTGGTAAGTGCTGTCCATATTCCTTAGGTGTAATCAAGCCAAGGCACTTTACCCAGGTGAACTAAAGAAACAAAATTAGCTAGGAAAATTAGTTCTCTGAGACGAGTGTCCCAAGGGCTTTAGAATACTTAAGAGTTTTTAAAAAGGAAGAAAGAGTAGGTCTCACTGTACACAACTAAATTAAATATCTATATGTGTTATTTTTTAATAGCTGCCAATAATAGTGTATCAAGAAAGATCTAAGGGCCAGGGATCTAGCTCAGCGGTCTAAGCACCTGCCCGGCAAGCGCAAGGTCATGAGTTCAATCCCCGGTGCCGCAAAAAAAAAAAAAGAAAGATCTAAAGCCCAATATAGATGATAAAGAAATGATTGCATTTGTTGATTAATAATAGCTAAATTAAGAATAGGAGGATACTATTAAGAATCATGGTGTAAAACATATATTTGGTATCTCTGACTTATATTCAACAAATATTCGAAGGTGTCCAAGGCATGCAAGGTACAAAATGTGAAACGCAGGTAAGATCAAAGGAAGAATCATGGTATATGGTCCTAGCCATGAAGAATTTAGCTTCTTCAGAAAGATTTAGAATTTAATGTGATACCTGATGAAGACTGATAGTCATTGATATAGAAATTGCCAAAACTACATAGGCATAAAATGCTAGTTTTACCAAAAGTGTGCTGTTTAAAAGAATACAGGAGGACAAAATAAATAAATTGGTCAATAGAATGCCCTGAAAACTTAAATTGATGCAATTTTTTTTGCAAGTACAAGGAAGAATAAAGCTTCATGGAAGGCCAAAAATGTAACATTTATGCATTGTCTTACTTTTCTCATTCCAGAGACAAAATAATATCCAAAGTTAAAAGTGGAAAGGGCTACTTTGGCTCACAGTTCATAGAGGTATCAGTCTCTAATTGGCTGGGTCCAAGTAAGGGTAGTATGGTAGTAGGACATCATAGAGTAGTCAGGAGGCAGCAGAAGACAAGCAGCAGAAAGAAACCAGTGACAAGTGATAATCCTCTTTCTGCCCTTTATATTTTATCCAAGTTACCTACTCTTAGGATGTGAACACTCATAATCCTATCATCGCATTCTTGATCCCAGCATCACACACTCTAAATTCAACCAACTATGACTGCAAGAAGCTTGGACAGCTAAAGTAAAAGACAAAACACCCACCTTGTCAAAATATTTTATGCTTAAAAAGAATCACATACACTTGTTAAGATTGAGAAATATTAAATTTCTGGATATTATTCTAAATTTAAAGTTTAAAGCATATGGATACAAAATAACAAAAATATGAAAAATTATAAATATTTTAATGATTTAATTTTGCATGTTTGTTAAATTTCTATGATAGCAAAGTGTTATTAAAATATATTATTATGTTTTGTTTATATTATCTATAACACATGTATACACACAATTTGAATATTTTCCTCATTAACTTCTTTGACTAGGAAGTGACAAAATTTTATGGCTCTAATTAAAAACATTGCATTTAAATTGCTTTGTAAAAAATCTGTGCATAATTATATTCCTATCAAAAGTGTTTTATAACATTGATAATGATCTAAATTCAAATAATTGTTATTAAAATTATTACCCTCAAGTTTTGAAATATAAACCACATAATTTTCCTTTCATTTATTTTATTAATAGTGTGATTAAAGATTTTTCTTATATTTGTGTGCTCTGCATATTTTTTTAACAAATTGTTGGTTTAAATACACTACAAACTTGGGCTGGGGATCTAGCTCAGTGGCCTAAGAGCCTGCCTGGAAGTGTGAGGTCATGAGTTCAATCCCCAGTGCTGGAAGAAAAATAAATAAATAAATAAATAAATATACTACAAACTTTTATTTAAAATAGTTTAGTTATTGAAAAAAATTTAATTATAGTAGAAACAGTTGTTTTTAAGTGAACAAAAATAAAACACTAATAAGGAAAATATTAACATATTGTAGCCTACGTAATTATATCAAAAATAATTTAACAAGCAATTAAATTATGAACTTGGAGTTTTATTTAATAGAAAATTTTCAAATAGTTTAAAATGACCAATCCCAAAGAATAATGTAAAAGAAGTAGTCAAGGAATTTCAAAACAAAGAAGCATTTTTCCACTCTTTTCATTTATTTTACTTTGTTTTATTACAGTTTTCTGCTGTTGATGACCATTGCAATACTGATGCAAGAATAGTTTTTCAAGTAGCACAAAATAAAGCAAAGAATAACTTGGAAGAGTCACATAAATCATGTTGAACATGCAAACATTTTATCTTCTGAGTAAATATAAAGGCAATAAGAAAAGATATATCAGATTACACAGAAGAGGGATGCTTGCACAGAGCCAGATGAGACTAATTGGCTATGATTTGAAACAGAATAGGTTAAAAAATAAAAAATAAAAAAACCAGCTCTTACTTGAATTATCCTTTGAAATGTGGAATAAAGAAAACAGAAAGACAAGCATATAACAAACGAGATGACCTTCCTGGAAGGTAGATGGAATCCCTTCTTTACTGGTGGTGGATAGGTAGAACAAATGTGACCACTGGAACCAAAACCTGCTAAGTTTTGCTCTTCCTTCAAAAAAAAAAATTAAAAAAGAATAAAAAATTTTGAGTTTTCTGTTTTTAAATGAATCTTATATTTGTCTAACCTTATTGCCTCTTTCTTTCTTTCTTTCTTTCTTTCTTTCTTTCTTTCTTTCTTTCTTTTTTTTTCTTTTATACTAATAGCACTTCATTCTCTAGACCTCTGATAAAACACACATACACTGTGTATACAGTTATATATGCACTTATGTATTCACACACATATATAGAAAAAAGTCAGGTTAAAAAACTTTCAGAAATAAAACTACCTGTGAAAAAGTGTTAATTATAAAATCTTTCTTTAGATTAGACAATGTAATTTTCCATTTTTCACCTTCATTACCTAATATTATGCCTGACAAATAATTGAAGTTCTGTATAAATGAATGAATGATGCATTGTCATTGCATGTAACAGTGTCCAAAAGTATTTCTAAATAAGTCATCTTTCCTTAATTATACCTAAAGTCTTCATCTCTTTTCTGTTTTCAAATTTTCTTATAAATAATTAATCACCATTATAAATATAACTGCATTGCTTTCTTCAACTTCATTCAAATGGTTTTAGTTCAACTGGACATTTTCAATATTTACACATTGCAAACTTGACTGAGGATATATGTTGAAAAATAACAAAGTCTCTCTTTTTAACATAAATTAACTACTTTTTAAAATTGTCACTGATTTATTAAGTAATTGTCAATGCAGGGATGATATGGAGCAATTATAAGTAATTGTATCAAAGAATAAAATAGATTGTAATTCAGCTACAATATTGATATGAAGAGAAATGAATACTAAAATATTATACTCTAGATTGATTGGTTGAGAGTGTTATGTTCTGTTTCCATAGCAGTATGCAGTAGTAGGAATAATGTTATTCATTATGTAACTTAAGTATTTAAAAGCTCATTCCAAATTTTTCTTATCGCTAGCTATGAAGTCATATGTAAGCAATAGACGGATGAAGTGCTGATTCAGGAATATTTGGTAAGTATTCAGAAGTCACTCAATAAATTAAATATGTCTATTAAGGCCTAGAGATCTTCAAGCTAATCTCATCTTCAAAGTTCAAATGAAAAGAATTATATTCAAAAACATTCCCCAGTTACAATTAGACCTTATTCTTTAAGCAGTAGTTGACAAAATTGAGCATGTTTAAGATCAACTAGAAAATCTGACTATACAAGAGATTTTCATTCTATAGACTAAATGGAGGCCAGAATATTATATTTTAAGGAAGCACAAACAAAACTATTTTCTTTATATAAAATAAATTTTTGTGAAGACTTTCTCTAAAATATACTATACCAAGGAATAGGATATTTTTCATGCATATAAATAAATATTTTTTCATTAAAAGACATTCAAACTTGTAATTGTGATCAATGTATTCATCAACTACTCTTATGCAGAAAGCAGCTGTTAGGACAGGCTTGTCAGCAAAAATCTCTGTCTCTTAAATTTATGTGAAATGATTTCAATGAATTTTTTTTAGACTTTAACAACAAAGAAAGATGTTTTATCTGTAGTCTTATGAGCAGGAATCACCTTCAGTGAGGTGGCAGTCAGACACATATCAAGTGATGCCTCACCTACTGGTAGAAATGAGATGATATTCTCTTGCAACTTGATAAAATCTAGAAGCAAAAGTATGTAGGGCCTTCTTGGATTGAATATTTATTATGTTATCAAATAGAGGGCAGATTCATAGAAATGTATTTTTTGATTGTTTTGAGACTTCAAAACTTCTTATCTAATATTTCTTGTATACAAATATCATTATCATAGAGGCATTACAGGATTCAAAATTCTATTTAATCTCATAAATAAAGTATAATGAGCATTTGGTATATTTTGGGTGCTCACATTTTAGGAAGACAGCACTTAAGTAGTCTGCTACTTCAGTAGCTAAGGTAGGTGGTATGAAAGAAGGGGAATACGGTGGAGAAAGAGTCCACGGTAAGTGAAAGGTGGCAAAATAGCAAGTACAGCAGCAAACAGCACTTCACAAGTAATGACAAGAGCAGCCTACTTTCTGTCCCTTACATTCCATTTACCCAGGGTGGGGCATCCTTAATCTCAGTATTATGCCATGAATAAATCCCAGGATCACAACCTTAACTCCAGCATCACACATCTAGATCTAGACACCTCTGAAAACTCTCCTCTATGATTACATGAGGCCTTGGGATTACAATAGATAGAAGCCATAATATTTCACCCATGGCCACCAAAAAACTCATGAACATCCCTTTAAAAGTAAGGCATTGTGTCCACCTGTAAGAGTTGCCAGCCATGCATGCACTCTGTCACTAGTTTTCTTAGAAATCCTGAAGCATAATCAACATTTCCATTCTTCAAGTGGTAATATGAAGACTCAGTGAAGTAATTCCTTGCCCAATAACC
>RJWT010050297.1:0-10872 GCA_004365215.1 Cuniculus paca | reverse complement strand
TTTGTATAAAAGGGCACTGCGTAAGCAGTGCCGCGGGAGAACACACAAGGAGCCGTGCCTGACGGACGCGCGGAGGTTCTCTCCCGCGAGGCGCTATGCGCACGCGAGAAGCAAAAGTAAAAGCAACCCAATAAAGTGCCTGCATTCGCTAAGTCAAGGTAACGTGTGTCGTGCTGTGCTGTGTTCCCTTGTTGCCGGCTTTTTAGGGAATCAACGCGGCACCGACAGATAACTATGTTTTCTTCTAAGAGTTTTACAGTTCCAGATCTTACATTATATCTTTCGCTTGTTTGAGTTAATTTTTGCTTCTGTTGTGAAGCAGGGTCAGATGAATTCATTTGCAGGTGGATATCCAACTGTGCCTAGCGCCATTAGCTGAAAACAGTCTTTACAGTTGAGTGATTTCATCGCCATGGTTGAAAATCAACTGTGTTAATTTCTGGACTCTCCCTTCCATTCCAGTCATCCATACATCTATTTTTATACCACTACTATACTGACTTGACTAATACAGACTTGTAGTAAGTTTTGTAATTAAGAAATCTGAGCCCTCCAACTTTGTCCTTTTTCAATATTCTCTTGGCCATTCTGGGTCTTCTTTATTTCCATATGAATTTTAAGATTAGCTTGTCAGTTTCTGTAAAGTAAGGAGGTGGGACTTTGATATGTTTGGAACTGAAAATGTGGATCAGTTTGGGAAGTATTTACATCTTAATATTAAATCTTTCAACCCATGAACATAGGAAATCTTTCTGTTTATTTGAATCTTTAATTTTTTTCAACAATATTCAGAGCCAGGCCTGGTGGCGCACCTGTAATCCCAGGTGCAAGTTTGAGACTGGCCTGGGCTACAAAGTGAACTCAAGGCCGGCCTGAATGGCATAGTGAGACCCTGTCTCAAAAAAATAAGGGCTGGGGATTTAGCTCAGTGGTGTAAGCACCTGCGGTGGCAAGTGTGAGGTCATGAGTTTGATCCCTGGTGCTGCTAAAAAAATAAATAAATTACAGATTGTTTATTGTGGACATACAGATTTTTTAAGCCAGGCATTGTGGTATATGCCTGTAATCCCAGCACTCTGAGAAGCTGAAGTAGAGTCTCAAATTGAAGCACAGCCTGTGTAATGTAGCAATTTAGCAAAACCCTGTCTCCAAATAAAAATAAAAAAGGTCTGGGGATGTAGCTCAGTGTGAAGGCCATAGGTTCAATCCCTAGTACTGCAAAACAAACGAAGATTTTAAATACTGATTCTGTAGATTACTACTTTTGCAAGTTTTTTGTTCGGGCATACATTTTAGTCACTTTCTTGTCACTGAGACACACCATCCGACACCCACAGTTCTAAGGAGGACAAGTTTCTTTTGGCTCAGTCTGCAGAAGTTTCAGTCTGTCGTTTGCTGGCCGCAAGGAAGGCCTGCGTGGCAGTGGGACCTGGCAGAGAAGAGGAAGCCCGTGGCAGGGCAGGCGGGAAGCAGAGAGGAATCAAGGGAGGGGAGGGAGAGAAACCCTTCCAGGCCCTGCGCCTGGGAACCAATTTCCTTCAACCAGGCTGCACTGCCCCAATCACATTCAGCTACCAGCGCGTCAGTGGACCAATCAACTGACGAGCATCACGGAGCCCCGCCTACGAGCGCAGGAGGCTCAGGAGGACATCTAGACATAAACCCTCACAGTGCACATACTGTTTAGGGCTTCCTATATGTGTATAAGAGCAAGTATTTTTGTGGGAATTTAAATTTCTACTAGGTACTTATTTTCTCTGGTCTTATTTAAATAATGAGTTATAACTTTACATTTAAAATAAATTATTCCTTTTACTTTTTGGATATTTGCAGTTAATCATGCTAATGTTTGCATAGTGCTATGAATAATTCAAATGGAGTGATGAAATATAAATATTTCTTACAGGCAACATGGAGAAATAAGTAAGAGATAATCCATAGCCATGAAGAAAGGGTTATGGTTATTTTTAGCAAATTGTGTTCCAAAATAAATCATGACAGACTTCGATAAAATTGTGTGTTACAACATGGGTGTTACAGACTTGTTATTAAGAACTGTAGGGAACCACAGAGAGGACTCTCCTTGAAAAGAAGAGCAACTATCTCCATTCTGGATAAACTTGGCCCTATCTCCATGTACTGATCTGTACAGAGCTGGCTGGGCTATTTCTTAGTCCTTCAATTGGCTTTAAGCAATGGAAACTGGGCTGGCTGAGGAGCTGCTGTGTAATCCCTGAAGCAAAACAACAGGTCAGTGTTACCCCGCCCAGTGACTCCCGAATACATGGTTGAGCCTGGCGGGATGGAGAGCCGTGCTCCACGCTGTCGCCTGGGACGGAGCCTCCTCGAGAAAGAGGCTGTGACTTCCCAGGGCAAAAAGATTGGGCACGGACCCCAAATTACTAGCTATTACCTCAGTTGTTATGCACACTGCTCTCTCTGCATATCTTGTCCTCTGCTTATCGCAAAGACAATCTCAGACCTCCTACCTAGCCCAGCTCACGGTAGTCACGGCAGTCACAGATTTCCTGCCACTCTCACTGCCACTCATCCCCGAGCCACTCCCCTCATGGCGAATTAATAAAACCTGGGAAGGGCTCTGGATCAAGGCCTTGGTTCTAGTGAACCAACATCTTCGCTGAACTTAGGCTCCCTGGGCTCCCCACAACTGTATGTACGTTTTAGTGTCTTTCTCCTCACTGCAGGTTGCACTGAAAGTGGCAGATTGGAATTAACTCACTAGAATCCCAATAACTTCTCCTTGGGGTTACAATTATAAACCTTCCTGGACCTCTACAGGATGAGGGGGGGAAAGGGCTCTCTATAAGAACAAAATCCTATTCAAATCCATTTGTAAAACTTATATCCTTTAATCTAGTCTAATCTATGAAATCCCTCATTTTAAAAAAAAGCACATTTGAAAACAAAGATTGCACTGGAGAAAGGGGTTTTGGAGGGTAAACAGAGTTAAAGTTCTCTGAATTTAGTGAAAAGGGGATCTCTCCTTGTGGGGGCCCACTGGACACACCCAGAGCTCTTCGGGCGCCCCATTCCTCCAGTGTGCCATCCTGCGAGCGGCTCAGGCCAGGCTTCCTGCCTCTCAGTTCCACCTCCTCAATGCAGGGAACCGACGACCTGCAGGGCTCTGCCTGGGACCCCTCCCTGTGCTGTGGCCTTGCAACTCTCAAAAACACAGAGGCGACAAGTGCAAGGCTGACTTCAGCTGGGTGCGTTCTGTAAGAATCACTGTCTGTCAATATAAAATATCTTGATATAAAACCATGGCTTTATCTATTTTGATTGTTTTTAAGGAGGGAGATTAAATCCAACCCCCACTCCTCCATATTGACTGGTAGAAGAAGTTCTATATTTGGAGTTTAATATTTTCTAAAGTTTAAAGCAGATGAATTGGACATTTCTCTATAAAAATATGAACTGGAGTTAGTCTAAAAATTCTTTTCACAGACTTTGATGGATTTTTTTTTCTACTGAGGGTAGTTTAGTGATTTTTGTTTTGGTGGTGCGGGGAATTGAACCCAGGGCCTCACACTTGCTAGGTAAGTGCTCTACCACTGACCTACATTCCCAGTCTAACTTTAGTCCTTTTTCATATAAAAGACCTCCTTGCCACACATCTATATTACATTTATGGAATAACGTAATTATTCTATGCACCTACTGTGTAAAAAATAGGTTAATGTTTTTTACAATTAAAGTACATAAAAATATATAATATTCTTTTCTTTTTGTTTTTTGGCAGCACCAGGGATCGAACTCATGACCTCACGCTTGCCAGGCAGGCACTTACGCCACTGAGCTAAATCCCTGGCCCTTTATAATATTCTTTAATGGAGTAAAGAAAGTTGTACAAAGCCAGTAAGCAAAGTCCCTTACCTTCTCTTTCCTAGTAAAAAGTAATTTATCTCTAACAGATTCATCATTTTCTAGGATCCAAATACTGTATAGATCCAACTTTATGTGAGCACATAAATATTAAGAGAAAATCCAGGTCTCGCTGCGTGTGATGACACACGCCTGTCAACTATACAACTTAAATTTATATCAACCATTGCCCAAACTCTGGTACCATCTTAGCCCTTGAATTTACAAGTTGGATAATTTCCTTCCCAACACAAGGAAAACATGCCAATGTGAATAAGTATTATGCAGGATATGAGGAGTAAGTAAATGAAAAGTAAATTTTTCTAATTTCAGGATTCAGAGGCTGAGGCAGGAAGATCACTGCAAGTCTGAGTCCTGTCTGATCTACACAGTGAGTCCAAGATCAGTTTGAGCTACATAGTAAGACCCTGTCTCCCTGCCTCAAAAAAACAAAAACAAAACAAAAACTAGGTCTGATATCAATGTAGAATGATAAAGTCTCTGGACTTACTGAAAATTAGGAAACTTTCCTTTTCACTTACGGAGTCCTGGTAGCCTGCACAGTACCACTCACACTGGCCTGTTTTGGGTTTTAAGATGGTACCAGAGTTCGGGCAACAAGTACAAATTTAAGGTCCTCCTCAGATGGCTCCTTTGTACTGCATAAAACCTCCTGCATACTCTGAAACGTCTTCTTTCAACTTTTATTACCTTTCTCTGAGGTGATGCAAGAACGGCAACATCTTAAGTTATGGGCCTGAAATAAGTTTTCCCACTTGGTGAATCAGTCTTACGTAATTCTCTGTCCCTGTCCATGCCCCGAGCCTCCAGACGGCCTGCTGGTGTAGGATCACCACCAGTGCAGGTCAGATAGTATAAGGAGCCAAGTAAAACCCGCAGTCATTCCCGAGTGGACGGAGGGTAGCAACATTCTGAGAAGGGCTGTAAAAATGGAAAGTCACAGATGGAGGTGAGGTCAGTCGGGGTCACTGGCTCACGGAAACATCTGTGGCAGCTCGACGGGGACCACAGAGTTGAAATGCTGGAATCCTGACAGTCTGGCTAAAGCTGTAGGAACTAACCATAAAGGGAACAAGACAAGGATGGAGAGGTGATAATCCAAGGAAACAGCACAAGGATTGCACAAAACTTCAATCAAGAGAGGAGCCAAGCCAGTGGTGGCGGATGCCTGCAATCCCAGCAGCTGGGAGGCTGAGGCAGAAGGGTCACAAGTTCAAGGCTAGGCTGCCGAGATCCTGCCTCAAAAAATCAAACCATAATAAAAAAGCAAGCCCAACTAACCAAATAACAAAAACAAAACGGAAGGCACACAAAGTGTAATACAAGAAAGACCAGATTTAGTGACAGTGACAACTCAGGTTTGTCATGAACTGCTAGAGGGCACAGCCATGCTGATCTGCTGATCCTGGCAATCACCTGAGAGTATCAAGCCCCAGTGGAAACCCAGGCGAAGTACTCCTTGGCAAGACCCAGCGCCGGCACACAGCGGACACCTCAGCACTCACAGCGGGCCTATGCCGCCGGGAGCGACCTCCTCCCGCGTCTCCTCCCGCAGAGCTCATGTTCACGGACGCTCACCTGACGGCGGTCACAGCTCTTCATCGGGTTAAAGTGGTCGCACTGTCGCACCTCATTGGGAGAGCAGTGCTGCAGGGTGGTGATAAATGTGTCCGTGGGCAGCATGAAAGCTGTGCTTCCCTGAATATTTAATTTAAAGAGAATGACTGCTGGGGAGTCCTTGTGACCCCTTCTCCGTGGAAGTCGCCCGGGCCACCAGCTGTCTCGCCCCGCGTGTCATGCTGAGCTTGCCCTCGCCGCACGCAGCAGGGTCTCTAGGGCTCAGCAGAGTCGGGCTGTCTCACCGTAAAGACTCACTGGAGAGCCCCGCTAACGGAACTGCTTACGCTTCTTCAAATTCACTAATGGAACTGCTTAGGCTTTTTCAAATTCTAAACACCGCCAAAGACTAGCCCAGCTTAACGTAACCAAACTATTCTCAGGTTCCTTCACTCATTCATTCATTCATTCATTCATTCATTCATTCATTCATTCATCTGGTACCAGGGATTGAATTAGGACCTTGCACTTGCCAGGCAGGTGCTTGTGCTGCTGAGCTAAATCCCCAGCCCTTCTCAGGTACATTTTAAAGTACTAAGTATTTTAAATTTTTCTCAAAGCCTTCAACCCTATTTTGTACTTTCAGTTTTTCTCTAAGTTTCACTAGGTAAACTTCTCCAAATTAGAGACAGGCTAAGGGAGAAACATATGAAGAAAATCACACATATTTTCATAGACAACTAAATGCTACATACTTATAGAATACTTTAATTTCCTCAAGTGCTTACATTTCTATCATTATATATAAGCATATAAAAATTTCAAGAGCTGGGAACTGTGGTTTAAAATAGGGTAGAAGCCAGGCCTGGTGGCACACGCCTGTAATCCCAGCACTCAGGAGGCTGAGACAGGAGGATCATTGCGAGTTCGAGACCAGCCTGGGCTACAAAGTGAGCTCAAGGCCAGCCTGAGCTGCATAGCGAGACCCTATCTCAAAAAGACAAGGGCTGGGGATTTAGTTCAGTGGCATAAGCGCCTGCTTGGCAAGTGTGAGGTTGTGAGCTCGATTCCCGGTGCCAAACAATCAATCAATCAATCAATCAATCAGGGCAGAAATCACTTGTATTTTCAAAAGGCAAGTCAACGTATAGAGTGAAATTTTGCAATTTATTTTTTTGCGAACTCTTATTATTTATGGTATTTTTTCGAACTCTTATTATTTATGGTATTTTTTCCCCCCTAAATGGTAATGGTGGATTTTTTTCTAGAATCCAGATAGCTGGGCACAATTAACTTCTTCTCTAACTTCCAATTCCTAAATTTATATTTTATGTCTTTATCCTTTGATCCCATTCACTTTCTTTACTTTTGAAATGCTTACTTTCAAGGCTGTCACTGTTACATAAAGTCTCTTTACTGGAAATAGGACAGTATTTTCCTATTATGCTACAAATGCAAAGTCAGAGCACAGAGGAAACGACACTATTTCAGCTGCCTTTCTTTTGTGCTTACCAGACAACAAGAAATGCAAAATCTTGTTCAATGCCTAAAAACCCTCAAATTGCAGTACAAACTTACGTATTTCTTCCACAACTTGTGGGTCGCATTCTTTGTATTTTTCTACTTCTGCTTTAAGCTGTTCCCTTCGGTCCCGAAGTGAAGAAAGCTCTTTTGCGAGCATGGTTCGTTCTTCCTAAATTCAAAACAATTTTATATACAATTAAGACAAACAAAATTCTTTATGTTATAAAGCAATATACTTTATAAACACTATTTCTTATCAATGATATATATTAGGCTTTTTATATTAACGTAACAGCTATACCCTTGGCTCTCCATAGCGAAAGATTCGGCATTCACAGATCCAAGCAACCGTGGACTGAAAACATTGAAAAATTAACTCATCCATACTGAACATGTACCCCTTTTTCTTTTTTCCTAACCGACACAGTAAGACAACTATTTCCATGGTATTTACATCGTACTCGGTATTATAAACAACCTAGAGATGACATAAAGCTTGTGAGGAGCAAGGCATGTCGGCACGCTGGTAAGCTAAGGCCTGAGTCCAGCCTGGGAAACGCAGGGACTTAGCAAGAACCTGTCTCGAGAGAGGCCTGGGGATGCAGCTCCAGGTGAAGGCTCTGGGGTTAATCCTCAGTAACGGAAAAAGGTATGAGGGGACATGCATAGGTTACCCGCAAATACTGCCCCACTGATAAGGGACTTGGGCACTGATAACCCAGAAGGTCCTGAAACCAAGCCCCTGCGGGGACCTTGGAGGGCTACGAACACATAAGCACGACACAGAAACAAGCTCAATGCTATCTTTCTTTGAAAGCTCAAGCATCTTCTATGTATGTAGAAGAATGGGAATAAAGATGTAGAGTTGGATGTTCATAAACAGATGAGAGGTTACCAGTTATGCCTGGATGAATTCAAAGATGACTACGTTGTTGTATATTAGAAAAAGCAATTATACTGCTTTTTGAATAACTTCACAAGATTGTGTTTATTTTTGAAAGGCAGCTATGCTCGCCACTATACCACCAATGCAGACAATTGTGTTTATTTTTGTAAGTAATAGTTTATGGCAATCCTTTTTAAAAGATTGTTCTGGATAAGTTTTCAAACTTAAAGAATGACTAATTTTTATTAATAATTAAAGACATCAGAATTGTAGTTTGAGGTCTACCATTTTCCTTAAGGGTGAACTGGGATAAATCTTTTAAATAGATTATGATCCAATAAACACTATTTGAATTTTTTAGTTGTAGCTCTCCCTAACAGGTAAAAGTCGTAGTACTAGGGGTATTCAACTGATACTTCTGAGGCCCAAAACTCAAATCCAAACAAAAATTAACTGCTGACAAAGATCACGGTAAAGAATTGGAAGAAAAACCTGAGGCAAAAACCGAAGTCCAAGTGGCTCAAATGTGACTTAGGTTCCTTGTTACCTTGTAGTTTTGTATTATACTTTCCTAATTTGCCATTGGCTGTTCCCTTTGGTTCCAAAGTGAAGACAAGTTCCTTTGGCTGGCATTTGCAGAGGAGAAAGCATACACAGAGCAGCATGCATTGAGAAATAATGGCCAACCGAGCTCTCTGCAATGACAGAAATGTTCTAGACTTGCATTCTCTAAGCATGTGCCTACTGAGTATATGAACTGTGGCTTCGGAGACCAAGAAACTAAATTTAATTGTACCTTAATGTAAAGAGCTGCATAAAGTCAGTATGTACCGTATTAGTACAGCATAGATTTAAAAATAACTAAACTATAAGACAGTGATCACTATTTGCCATCAAAACCGAACTGCATATGCTTCCAAGGGACAAGAGCAGAGGCTAAGGAAGGCAGGAGAAGCAGCGGGGACAGCACCCACACGAATGCTATGACAGCTCCCAGGTGCTCTGAATCGGTGCCATCTTGCTTCCTGGCACTGAGATCTCTACAAAGTGACTGAATCCCTTTGTGCCTCTAGTCTCCCAGATGTGAAAGGCACACAGTAGGTCTTCTTGAGTGTCGGCAGGATTTAATAAATAGATGAAAAGGATTTAGGAAAGTACTTGCCTGGCTCATTGTGAGCACAATGTCCTTGCCAGCTAGTTTTTCAGCAGCGTCACTACATCACCAAGGACAAGTCCTCGTAGACAGGCAGGTATTTCTGGAAATATACTGGCTGGCAAGACTTCACCTTTTTCAGGGGCTTTTCCAAATTACTACCTCCCTCTGACAGCAGAAGGTTCCAACTAGCTTTGTTGGTTGGTTTTCCCCTAGCTGTACTGTTCTGGTGGATTGAATGGCACTCAGTGGACTGGCTGACAGCTCTTGGGCAAGTGTGCAACACCATTTGCTGAAGGTGCGTCTGTAAGTTATTGCCAGCATTAAAGAAGAAGTAGGGTCAAATAAACAAGTGGTAATTACGACAGTCAATGAAGAAATTATAATAGATTTGGGCCGTGACCAGAATTTAATTTCCCATAAATATGCCACAGAAATGACCATTCTCGAAGTCTACCTGTGACTCTGCTGACCACCAACAAAGCCATCATAACCCCGTGGTATGCTCCTCGCTACAGTGCAGCAAGCACTCAGGTCCCTCTCTTCCACAATCAAGGGACACAGAGGCCTAGGTGAAAACTTAGTGGTTTATGTTGATTTTCAATATCTTAAAAGTTTTTTTATAAATTCATTCTTGAAGTAATGACGACACTAGGAAGTGATTTTTAAAAATCTTTAACATATAAATACTTTAAAACACATTGCACTTTTAAAAATAAAATTAGTCAATACTCATTTAAATAGAAAATATTACAAGGCCACAAGGATACTATGTGGATCATTTACAGTTTATGTGTCAAAAATTTTAAAAACTCTTAAAAAGTGTAAATATTTAATAGGGCTTGCTATGTACCAGATCATCTAAATGCTTTGCCAATTTTAACTAGTTTAATCCAGTGAAGTAGATTTTACTATTCCACATTTTACAACTGACAAAATCAAGAACAATTTAGATTTTCAAACTCCATCTGTCTGACTTCAGGGTTTATGATTCAGCGCTCTACACATATGTGTGTACCTGCACGCACGCACACACTCTTCCCAAGGCTCTCAATACCCAGCACTCCTCCTGGCAAAATCTAGATGCACAACTGGTAAATCCCATCTGATCAGGACTCATGTCTTGGGTCCTCTGCTGTGATCCGAGGACTCCCCTCACGGGAAGCCCTGTGCTCTTACACATCTGTTTAGAATTGCCATTATTAAGTATCTACAGGCAAACTTACCGTCTCGTGTCGGCCAATTTTTGCTTTCTCGATGCTTTTCTGTAGGTTTGCATGCTTTTGGCTTCCTTCAGACAACTAGAAAAATCAAAAACAAATAAAATGGCTTGCTGAGATGAACTCTGTTGACATGGAGTTTATGAAGACAAAATGGAATTTGTCTTGGGCTCAGCTCTACATCACACACACACGCTCACACACACACACACAAATCAAGACTAAACCAGGAACTAATTTTTTAATTTGAAAAAACAAAACAAAAAAACACCCAACACCAATGAATTATTGGAGTAGATGGAAAAACTTCCAAATATTTTCTTATCCAAGAAGACGAATGAAGTCTTCAGTCTTTTCTAGATAGTCTTCATTTACTAAGCAGGGCGTGGTGGTGCAGGCCTATAATCTCAGCACTAGAGCAGGCAAGAGGGTTAAGTTGAAACCTAGCCTGAGCAGTAATGGAGATTTAGTGAAACCTTGTTTCAAAATACAAAATAAAAGGGCTGGAGACATATGAGGCTAAGAGGTGGACCACCTGTCTATAATGGGCAAAAGCAAGACCATGGGTTTGATCTCTAGCACGAAACTCTCTTTCATATGAATTCTCTCCTCAAATTTCATTCCACTTT
>RJWT010050296.1:0-10872 GCA_004365215.1 Cuniculus paca | reverse complement strand
CCCTCTCTTAGCTAATGATGAGACCATTGCTCAGCTTCCTGAGGCCTTCCTGGTGAGCTGTGAGCATGACATCCTCCGTGATCACACCTTGCTCTATAAGAAGCGCTTGGAAGACCAAGGGGTCCCTGTGAGCTGGTACCATGTGGAAGATGGCTTTCATGGATGCATGACTTTATTTGATAAGCAACTTTTCTCTTTCTCATGCTCCCAGAAAATTTTAAATGCTGTAGTGAGTTATATAAAAGGTTTATGACAGTAACACTGGGGGCTTGATACTTCTGCCCCAGCTAGGGATTCTGCTGAGTTCTACTTTACTTCAGAAGATGGTAATTCATTATGGCCCAGTTAAGGAGGATAAGATGGAGTGAAGACTTTTCTGGCTTTATTTTCAAGAAAATACAACTGTGTTTCATTCCAGTACTCTCAGTGCTCAGTCTTGCATTTAGCAACATTCTCGAACATTTAGAAATAAGTATCAAAGGAGGAGAAAATGCCTTTAAAATTTTCTTGGAGCCTTAAACCATAAGGTCTCTGCAGAATTAGTGCCAACAATTTGTCCCAGTTTCTTTGGTGAACCCATAACTATGATGAGAAAGCTTTGCAAGGTCCATGTCCTTACTGGAGGGGGGGTCACATCCTTTTCCTGGGCTCAATGTGAGTGGTCGCATCCTAGCTGAGAGTGTCTCCAGTTGGCCTGAGAAATGTTCCTGCAACTAAGCACATCTTGGGTCAAGTCATCCTTGTGGTGGACTACAGAAATATATTGAGGGAGTTTTGGGGAAAAGATACAAAGACAGAGGCTAGAGGTGAGAAATAGAAGAGATAGTGGATTTTGGAGAGCCAGGAGCTTTACCAGGACTCAAGTCTTTTGTGGGAATCCCTACAGTAGATCTCTGGCTGCCAAGAGGAGTTTCTCAGAGCCAAGGCGATGCTGGAAAACTCTAGGAGCCATGTGGAACATGGAAAGTGTATTTTTTGAGGGAGGAAGTATAGCCTCTTTTTTCTCTTAAGTTTCTGTATTCTTAACACTTCTACAAAGCACTCTCTCTTGGTTGGTCAATGTCAGTGTGTCTGCTCACAGGGATAATGAAAGGGATAAGCTCTGCCCATCATGCTCATAAGGCCCACAGTAGCTGTGTGGACTCAGGTTTGCATGATGCATTTGGGAGAACCCCATGCATTGTTACTGGCCAGATCCATGCAAGGGATGGGACCGAAGGATCTCCCATCTATTGAACCATAGCCTTCCAGTGTACCAACATTCTCATTTGTGATTGACAAAGGAAGTGGTCCTACCCTGGTCCCTGGTCCTTGTATTGAACCAGTATTTCACAAGCAACTAGACTGGTTTCTTTGAGCCTCAGCAAGCATCATGAGGCACAAGTTACATTTTACCATCTTTGATAGAAGGGGCTGTCAGTTTTCTGTTTCCATCTAACAGTAGCAACACAAATCTTCTAGTGTTTCACAGTATACATCCATTACATTACAGTTATGGGCTGCCTACAGTTTATCTGGACTCTTATTTTGTGTTTCCATGGGGCATAACATCAAGAGTTTGGTTGTAGTCTCATCTACTGCTCTGCATCCAAGCTCGCCAGGCAGAATATGGTTTCTTAAGATTGGAGGCTGAAGTCATCAGTGTCTTATTAACTGCTGACCAGAGATCTTCACCCTCAGCTTCTGTGGCCACCCACAATGTCATACCACATAAGATTAAATGGTGCTTACTCCCTTAAATCAACAACTGAGAGACAGATGGGACCCAGTGGCCAGCAGATCTAGTGTACTATAATGAGGGACATGTAGTCTCATCTAAGCTGTCACCCTTGCCACATCTCATCCGAAGGAAGTCATGAGTCTTATTCATACATGGAGATCACATAGTGTAAGAACAGTGCAAGTGGAGGTCAGGTTTGCAAAATCTGCCACGTGCAGAAGACCACAACAGAAGGTGACCAGAAACCAGCTTGTCAGCCTAGGATACAAAAGCTGCTTTGCACACATGAACTCCATTTTCTGGTGCTGGTGATAGCGGGTTGCACACAGGGGTCCTCTCAACTTTTTCAGCTCTACCTCCCTTCTCCACTGATATCATTCTCCTTTGTACTCTCAAGGTTCCTCTGGGTCTTCCAGGGATCTCTACACAGCCTACTCTTGACAACCCTTCTCTGTTCTCAGACCAATTAGAGTTCCATCAGCACAGAGAGGACACATGAGCAGACTATTTTCCTCTTAATACTGTCAGACTCAAAGGACACCAGAGTGTTCTTGGATCTTTTAACTCCACAGGCCTGGTTGAATCTCAAATCATGAACATGTATGAAATTGTGGCCACATAACAATGACCCAGACAGTCTCATTGCCACTATGGAAAATTCAATGAGCAAAAATGTCAGAATTTGTTGTTCTTTTGAAGGCTCATCCAAAACAGAGGTCTATTTTGATCTAATCCCATCAACTTACTGTGGGGGAAATGGGTCTTCAAGAAGGCGATAATTCACCAAAGCTTGGAAAATTTCAGAGTGTGGGAAGTTAGAAGCATCTATGAGGTGGTGATGCAAAGTAGTCAGAAAGGTTAGGTGAGCTCACACAGGATTCAGGGACAAGAACAGAAAGGTACAATTAAACTAGACCTGGACAAACAGCTTAGTTTCAATTAAGGGAAGCAATGAGATTTGGTTTGTGTTTTAGAAAAATTGTTCTAGAGGAAGGTGGAAAACATGGTGCAAAAGATGGGGTGATGAATGAAAATGCTACGACCTCACCAACTCCCTTCCAAAAATAAAAAGAAGAATGCAAAAATGATTTTAAAAAATATAAACAAAACCCAATGTACTAACCTTCAGCAACTGGTCCAGACAGCCTGGGATCACATTTTTCATTTTGGCTCATTATCTATGTAACCTTGGTGAGCTACTTGATCCCCTGTAGCTTCCCTCATACATAAAATGAGTAGAAACATAGTAACCACCTCATTGGTCATCAGGAGGATTAAATGAATCAACACTATTGAAGTACTGAAAAATATTCCTCCATCAGATACATGTCTAATGCACTGAATACACCTAGCATGTTCTAGTCCATCTCTACTACTGCATGATCCTCACTGTTTCTCAGAAGAACAATGCCCTCTTGTTGGTCATCTGTTGATCTCTTCAGGTGAGAGATTATCTGGCAGTGGTGGATGTGAGTCAGACTTGGTGGAGAAGGTGAACTGGGGTTTTGTCTGTGGCTGCTGTAAAGAATGATCACAAACACAATGAGTTCCTTCAGAGGCTCTTGCTCCAATGCCTATGCTGGTCTTTTCCAGCTTTCAAGCACACTTCCTTTTTTGTCTGGAGATCTTCCCTTGTCAAAGCCAATAACACAGCATTTTGTCTCCTCTGACTGCTCCATGTATCCTCACTCATACCTTTTCTGACTGTGACCCTACTGAGTTTTTCTAGAAGAACATTTGTGATTGTGTTGTGTGTGCACAGATAGTCCAAGGTGGCCTTTCTGTCTCAAGATCCCTAATTTAGTCACAGCTCTCATTCATTGCAAAATCTCTCTCCTCGTGTAAGGAGTTAGTATCCGCTTTTTCAGTCTCTTAACCGTCACCATGACCACGTTGTGCCTTGCTTCTGGAGGAAGTGCCGGGGTGGGGCATAGGTTCTGACTGAGCTTGAGAGAGCATGCATGTGATCCACTGCATCACTGAGAGTCTCCTGCAGTGGCTGCCCATCAGTGGACTTGTCCAAAGGACACAGTGTCTTAGTCTGTTCTTATTTTAAGATATTTATCCACATACTTCAGTTTCCTTGTCAACAATCATCAATCCTGTTTCCTTTGAGTTTCCAGCCATCCTGTGAAACCAACCATTAGCAATTCCATGAAACTATGAGCAACCACGCTTTTGATCATTCTCCACTCCAGACCAGATGGGCAATCAAATATACCACTGGAAGTGCTCCTCACAGGGCATTCCTACTTCCACGATATTCTTCAGGGTCACCCATCAGTCGTTACAATGTTATACCCTTCACTCTCCAGTGGTGCCAGGATGTCCTAGTGATTACTATGAGTGTCTTCAGCAGTGGATGCCTGGTGGGGGATTCTCTTATGAGACCTGATATCTTCATAGTCTGTTCTGATAAAGAGACACCTAGGCGAATGACATTAATAGAGTTTAATTGCACAAAGGATTTATAAACTGGGCAGCCAGTATAACCAGAATAGGTTCCAAGTGACTCTGGGGCCATGGTGTTACTTGGAAGCTGGGTTGTAAACCATTAGGTCTTAATCCTGTGGGGAATGAGCAACTCACCTTCATTCTTTGAATCGCTGACCAAAGATTTGAAATAAGATACATAGAATATAGGTAGAATTTACAGCAAAGTGATAGACGAGAGAGAGAGAGAGAGAGAGAGAGAGAGAGACAGAGACAGAGACAGAGACAGAGACAGAGACAGAGACAGAGAGAGAGAGAAAGAATACATCTTCAGGCACAAAAGTGGGCCAATGCCAAGAGAGCAGTTGCACTGAATGAGGTTTCTGGTTACATTTATATGATTAAATTTTTTCTTTAAAGGAATATCCTTTCTTTCCTCTAAGGTTATTGTCTCTTTGCAAAGAGAACATGCTGTGGCCACCTTCTAGGTCTTTGTTTATTCCTAGGAGGTTTTGTGTGTAATTTGCTTTGAAACTTTGAGAGTTTTCCAACCCTTCACCCACTGAATGGACTTCATGTGGGCCCTGGATCTTATCAATATGTTCAGAGGATGCCATATTTACTTGAACTAAATTTGAAACCACAAGTTTTGTGGATTTTATCTGTAACTAATGAAGAAACAGAAGAAAAAGAAAACCAGAATGAAATTGCATGTTGTTTGCTCTTAAGGTAGTGCACATTTACCTATCCAGGCCCATTACTAATGAACTAGCTGCTCAAAAATGTGATCAAAAGATTTTTAATGACAGAAAAGGGAAGTGACAATTTAAAGATAAGTTACTGCACTTGTTCCACCTGTCATGAAAAAAACCTCAGTGCTTTAGGAGTTAGCATTTGGGAAGTGGCATGCACAATGCATGAGCTGGCTACTTCAACAGCATGCAAAGAGCCTGCTGGAACTGTTTACATGGGCTTCTGCACAGAGGATGGCTCCATAGTAATTTCAAGTCATTTTGTAATTTTCTGAGCCTCTGGGGGACCCTGAGGTATGTCTGCAAGCCATCCAATACACTCACTGGATACACTGTCAATTCATGTCCTTGAAATGATGTTGTTCTCACTTAATAGACCCCAAAATTGTGAATACCACTTTCTTCTAAGAGGCCCTATGTGCATCTTTGGGACTATACTTATGGTGTGGAAGTTGCATAATAAATTACCAACCTCAAAATATAGTCGCTTGCATTCTACCTGAGAAGAAGTTTCATGCAAGGTCTCCAAGTGTTCAGGAAATCGCACATGGTCTTCAATTACACCCAGGTTGGCCCCAGCTAACTGCCAAGAGGTGTGATGGATGACAGCATTGCCTTATATTTCCTTTTCACAGGCCTGGTAGAGCCGGTGCAATTGCTGATGGGTACCGTTGTACCTGGAACTGAGGGACTGAGGTAAATCAGAAAAGCCAAAGAAATCATGGGACAGGAGACTTGGAGTCCTAAAATAATCCTGATGATTGATAATCCCTTGGAAGTGAATTGTTTCTGCTATGGGCTGGTGTGATCCCACTGCCTGGAGTCTTGTAGACAGAATCCTTAATTTAATGCTATAGAAGATCAGTTGAACATTTTCCGCAAACTCTGTCATAGAAGAATCACAGCGGCTGAAGGAGAGTGACACTCAAGGATAAATTTGCCAGAAGCCTAGTGTGTGCATTCAGAGGGGGCAATATTGCTGAGAAATCCTTCTACATGAGTCTCTTCTGCTTCTATGCTTCTTGAGAACACAGATGCTAAAAGCCATTGATCAGACATCCTTTCTAGAAAAGTAAAATAAAATCCCTTTGGAGACAGATAATTTGGGGATAGGGGATCAAGTGTGTTTTCTGCCCAGTATGGTGTACATAATGGTGGAAAAGTTAGGCTGATTCATTTACTGTAAAAGAACAAAACAAAACACAATCCCTATAGATTCTGAAAGGACTGTGTGCCTCAGCTATGACGCAAATCTCCTGTGTGCATCATGCATGTACACTTCTCTGTGTCCTTCCCTAGGGATGTAGGGATGTAGATAATGGACAGTATAGGGAATGGGAGGACTTTTAAGTAGCAAGCATCCCACAAGAGAACAGGCAGGCAAATGCAACCTTGGACAATAAGGGAAAAAGCAATTAAAAGTGCAAGCCACTGTAGTCATGGAGGATAATAGGTGGAATGAACTGGCAACTTAGATTACACTGGCATAAGCAATGATCAGGTGGAAGAACATACTAAGTCTTAAGAGCATTAAGATTTATTTAAATATCTATTTGTTTTAAAAGTCTTATTCAATGACCATTTTGTAATCATAGTTAAATTAAGAATTATTATTTTAAGTTACTATAGTATATCTGCCACCATTTATCTGGGACTGTACACACATCTGAGGACTAACGTCCCCCAAAATCTCATGTATTTGAAGGGCTATTGGATCATGGGGCACATTAGCTAACTCTCTGTGAGTAGGTGGGCCTAGTTGGAGGTGGGTCACTGCAAGTATGACTTTGGAGGGTATATTCTTGTCCCTAGCTTCTCTTGTCTCTTTGCTTCCTGGATGCTGTTGGATGTGCAACTGTCCTCCACCAGGCCCTTTCACTGTGCCATTTCTGCCTTGGAGAAGAGCAACTTTGAACCGAAGCCAGTGGAAATTATAAGCCAAATAAACCTTTCCTCTCTCAAGTTGTGCCTGTTGGGTGTTTTGCACAAACACTAGTAAAATGACTAATACCATAAGCTATTTATTTATTGTATTTCAAGGGCATGATCATTAAGCAACCATCAGTGACTTCTGTGAGTCTAGGCCTTGCAGGTGGAACATTGTTGCTACCCTCTATGGTGCATATGCCTCACTTGTTTTGCTGGTGAAATACTATCCCTCAGTATCTGCTATTCTGTAATTTATAATCTCCACTGAAATTAGCAAACCTTTACTAATGTAAGAGGTCATGACTTCCATAATTGACCTTCACCAAGCAACAAGAGAGCTTTGCAAGGATTCTGGGAGATTCCTCAATATTGAATTTCTCAGTACTACAGTGAGCTAAGCATCTTCTGGTCCTTCTCATGGAAAGTGATAGTTGAGGCACTGGTGTGCAGATCTTACAAAAGAAGCCTAATCCAGCACACCTATTTTTCTAAGTCTTGATGTTTTCTTTGCATCATGCTTAGAAAATTATGGCATCTCACTTCATTTGATATGGGCAACCATTAATTCTAAGCTTTCACCTACCAATTATTGAAGCTGGTGGGACTGCCCTCCACATAGATGTGTCGACACAATATATGTGGGCTCTGGTAGTGCGTCCAATTGAGTAATTCTGCCTCATTCATAGTCTTATTTTATCCTCTTTGGTGTAACATGCTTTAAACCCACTCTTAAATATGCTTAATAACACTGAAATGAACACTTAAACTGAATAAGATGGAAGTTCTAGCATAGCTGATTAGAGGTAGCAGTACCTATGAGACACAATGAAAATGTCCAGGTTCCATTGGTACTGGGGAGCAGGGTACTGGGGAGCAGTCCATCTGATGGACTTCTAGAAAAGTCCATCAGATGATATCCAATATCAGGAGTACTTTGAGATGGATGCAGACGAGGCACATGCTCTTTTGAGAGTACTCAATAGTGGGAGAGTATTTAACCATTCAAGGGAAGAATTCCAGTAAAATAGTAGCACTCAGTCAAGCAGTTGAGAGACTCTCAACTGAAGCACTGATTATACTTGAGATTCAGCAAAAACTTCATCCTGAGAGAGTATCTGGCATCCTGAGGGAAGACACCAAGTGTAGCAACTGTAGCTGGTGAGCTGTGTACAGCAACTGGCTGAGCGAAGTGATTCATAATTGATTGTTGTTAACGTCCTATGAAAACACCATCTTGGGAGAGTTTCTTACCCCCAGATGAAAGGGGCCAAGTGAAGAAGAGGTGGACAGCTTGCACTCCTGAGTAGTTGAGAGCTTCATGATTCTGTCGCTGTTTTCAGCTGGGGCCTGGTGAAGGTACCATCTTGCAGGAGCATCTAGCTCCCTTGCGAGGAGGACAAGTGTGGTGGTGGCAGCAGGGTAGCTGCTGGACCTCGCAGCTAAACAGTGGGGCATTTCTTAATCCTGACCTTGCTTTCAGCTCAGGTCTGGTGATGATGCCATCATGGGAAAGTTTCTAACCTCTAAGAAGGGAGGCCAAGTGTAGTGGTGGGGTCCAGGTGGCTGTGCCAGGTGACCAGTCAGGCAGTTGGGTAGCTTTTGTATCACTATTCACAGGTCACATGTTATCTTGTCATACCTTTCCAAGCAGGTTTGGTTCAGGCAAGTTAATTGGAGGTTTTCTATCCTATAGTAGGAAGGTCATGGCTAGGGTGAGTGGGAGGAATCAATCATCATCCTAGACTGATCTAAGTTGTCTCTGGGTGATATCTCTCAGAAACCTTGGAATATGTTAGCATAACAAGGAGCACTTTTGTCTGAGTTACGCTTACCTTACATGCTGCAGCTGGCATCGGAATGCCAAGGCTAGCTGAGTTTTATCATTTTCTAATTATGGAAACAGACTGACTCTGTCTTTTCTCATCTTTGAATATAGTGCAGACTTAAATGTCTTAAATGTTTTAAAATTTCCTTTACATTCACAATTTCCTTTTCAGCATGATCATGTTGACCTCTCATGTTGCCTTAATCTTTAGGCAAAAGAACCTGATAAGTTGGTTAGTTTTCTATTGTTCTGTCTCCCTGACCCCACTTTACAAGGGAGGCAACTTTAAAATGAACAAATTAGTTGTTACTTCCTGCTTTTATTTAGCCCTTCTTTATCTATAAAACCAACCTCTTTGTTCAGCACATCAGGACCCTTATTTTATGAAAGAAAACATTGCCTGATTCTAAAATGCATAAAAATGTCACTTAAGATCTTGCCTCCAAACCATTGTAGTTTTGTCCTTTGACAAACGTAAACCAATTTACCTTAATGTCATACAGCAAGCAAATGGAGATCTACAATCTACACCAAGAACCTCTTCCAGTGTTTATGTGTCTGGTTATTCTGAGTGGTTTACATCTCTGTGACTTTCAAGAGTGAATGGGACATTATGAGGGTGGTGTCATAAAGTCATGAGATACATCAACATCATAAGTATTTTTTACATGGAGTACTCAAATTTCATTGGGCAACCAATTAGCTGGGCAGTCAGAGGTTCTTCTGCTGCAATCTTAATTATTAATATCTGTAACAGTGAAGTCACAGATCACACTTCACATTATAAGGGTTGTAGAATGGCTAAGAAAGGCTTCACAGTGGTTGTATGATTGGAAGAGAAGCAACTTTTTCCAAGAAATTCAGGGCTTCTGGAAAGTGAGAGCCAATTCAAAGCCTTAGTACCCAGTAGAAAGTTTGAGCAGGTTGCATAAAGCAAGGAGATTGAGATGAGCTGACATTGTGGGGAGGAGCCACAGTTCATAGTCTGTTGGTCATATATGAGGACAGAAAGTGGTCTGATAGGATGACAGGTCATTGTACCACCACCAAATCTCAGTTGGCCCTCATTTTATATTATCCATGTGTGTGGGTTGCATTTTTGGTCTACTGTGTTGGATAAACTCACGCACACGGTTTTTCTCTTGTGTAACCTAAACACATGATATGTTCACGTGTCCTTGGTTTAATTTGGTAAGTTCACATGTGGCAATTTCTACTTGAAAGATTACATTATCAGGTCACGCCCAGTGATTTTCTGTGGAGCTAGGGGTATTTTAGATGTTTTTGGTGCTTCATACCTGATAATTATCTATTTGAACAGGTGAGGACCAAGTCATTCTGCCCCAGCATTTCCATCAGAATGGAGTAAACTCCTGTTTTATAAAATGAAGTCACAAAGGACAAAAGCACAGCCTGAAAGCTACTATTCTATACAACACAGAGTAATTCACCACGGGGCACAGTGTGGTCTTCACGTCAGTGCTTAGACTTGGGCTAGAAAATGTTGTCTTGTTTTGAACTTAGCTCAGACCCATTTTGGAGGAAATTCATTTGAGTTTAAACCCCACTAAGTTTCCCCTCCTGGCAAAACTACCTCTTCATCACTTGCCCAACAGTGCCTCCAAGGGAAGCTCCCACCCTAGGAAAGTTCTCATGCTGCACATGGCTCAGGTTGCTTCCAGCCAACCCTGCTGAAGACTCCAGGGAAGTAAAAGAGCACCTTGGTCTTTGCTTCCCTTGCCTGCCTGAGTTTCAGTCTCAGGCGGACAAACTTATGCTCATGGTGTGATTGCTCCCCCACAGGGATTGAAATGCTGCGTTGGCATTAAAAAGTCCCTGATTTTTTTTTACTCAAGAGCTGTGTTATGGTTTATGTTTGGATGGCTCCATAAGCCTCATGCAGACCCTTTCTTAAAAATAAAAGAAGAGGCTGGGGGTGGTGGTGCCCACTTTGTTGTGTTTGTTTAAATGTCCTTCCAAGCCTCATGCAGTCATGGAGACAGCTGAATCTGGTGTTTGTGATTGGTTTGTTGCCTAACACTGGCATTGGCAGTGTGAGTGCTGCACCCACCCAGGGGTGGAGCCAGCATACAATATAAGGGAGGGAAAGAGGCATGCTTTCCCCTTTTTGCCCTTTTTGCTCTTGTTGCTTGTACTGCCGTGAATGGCTGCCCCTCAGCCATGCCACCCTACCTTGGAGCCAGCTGAGTACG
>RJWT010050295.1:0-10892 GCA_004365215.1 Cuniculus paca | reverse complement strand
ACATGAGACTGTTTCTGGTTTGTTTTTTTTTTTTTTTTCAGCACCCAGGATTGAACTCATGACCTCATCCTTGCCAGGCAGGCACTTAGGCCACTGAGCTAGATCCCCGGCCCTTGTCTTTTTGAGACAGGGTCTCACTATGCCGTTCAGGCTGGCCTTGAGCTTACTTTGTAGCCCAGGCTGGTCTCGAACTCACAACGATCCACCTGTCTCAGCCTCCCGAGTGCTGGGATTACAGGCGTGAGCCACCACGCCCGGCTAAATAAAGAAGTTTAAAACAGTGGGAAGCTGGACATGGTGTTACATGCCTGTAATCCTAGCACTTGGGGAGGCTGAGGCAGGAGGATCACCTCAAGTTCAAGGCCAGCCTGAGCTGTATAACTCAAAAAAACAAAAAACAAAACAAAACAGAAATGATGGGAAATCTTGGTGGTAAGTCAGGACCCTCCCTGCTCTGTCTCACTAACAGTTGATTTATTTTTTCTCTTCTAAATTTGTCAATTATGGGGCCTGGGATTTAGCTCAGTGACATAAGTGACTGCTTGGCAAGCACGAGGTTGTGAGTTCAACCCCCGGTGCCAGAACAAAAAAAAAATTTAAGCCAGGCGTGGTGGCTCACGCCTGTAATCGCAGCACTCAGGTGGCTGACTCAGGAGGATCGTTGTGAGTTCGAGACCAGTGTAGGCTACAAAGTGAGCTCAAGGCCAGCCTGAACAGCATAGTGAGACCCTGTCTCAAAAAGACAAGGGCCAAGCATCTAGCTCTGGCCTAAGCGCCTGCCTGGAAAGGATGAGGTCATGAGTTCCATCCCTGGTGCCGCAAAAAATAAATAAATAAATTTGTCAATTATTAGGGCTGGGGATAGAGCTCAGTGGCATAAGTGCCTGCCTGGCAAGTGCAAGGTCCTGAGTTTGATTCCCAATACCCAATAAATAAATAAATTTGTCAATTATTATTTCTATTTGTTTACTTACACTGTGTTGAAGACTGAATCCAGGACTTTTGCACTGAGTTACATCCCCATCCTATTTTTTTATTTTGAGATAGGGTCTCACTTAATCACTTAAATTGCCCTGTGTGGGCTAGAGATATTCATCCACCTGCCTCAGCCTCCCAGAGTGCTGACATTACAGGCAGGTGCCATCACACCTGGGTTATTTATTTATTTATTTTGCGGCACTGGGGATTGAACTCACAACCTCGCGCTTGCCGGGCAGGCATTTAGGCCACTGAGCTAGATCCCCAGCCCTTGTCTTTTTGAGACAGGGTCTCACTATGCCATTCAAGCTGGCCTTGAGCTCACTTTGTAGCCCAGGCTGGTCTCGAACTCAAAATGACCCTCCAGTCTCAGCCTCCCGAGTGCTGGGATTACAGGTGTGAGCCACCATGCCCAGCTACACCTGGGTTATTTATTTATTTATTTGTTTGTTTGTTTAGTGGTACTATGGAGTGAACCCAGGGGCCTTTATACTAGGCTATATCCCCAGCCCATTTTATTTTTTGAGACAGGATCTCCCTAACTTACTTAGGCAAGACTCAAACTTGTGATTCTCCCGTATCAGCCCCATGAATGCTAGGATTACAGGTGTGTGTGCTGGACCCAATTTCAATTATTGTTTTATAACTATAGAATGAGAATAAAAGTATTTCATTGTTGTTTGATCCAGGGTCTTGCTGTGTAGTTCAGGATGGTTTTGAATTCACCATGTAGTCCAGGTTGCCCTGGAACTTGTGGTGATCCTCCTGCCTCAGCCTGTCAAGGACTGGGATTTACAGGCCTGCCTGACTTCAAAGTACTTTTCATAGGATTGTAATGAAGATTATGAGTTATTATATATAAAGCCTGTATAGTATGTCTGACACATGGAAAGTAGTCAATAAAGTTAACTATGACTGGGCCAAGGATGTAGTCCTGTGGTAGCAGCACTTGCCTACCAGGTATGAGGTCCAGAATTTAATCCTCAGCACAGAAAACAAAAATGAACTATTAAAATTTACATAGTTTGAACCTATATTGCCAACTACATTTATGACGGTCATTTTTTTCTTGCCTTCTTATCTATTTTACCATTATATATGTCCTCCTTTGTCCATATGTGTGTCCACACGTGTGTGTGAAGTGCATGTGTTTGAGGTATTAGCCTCACCGTGGCCTCACACAGGCGTGCACTACCACGCCCAGTTCCCATGATTTTTTTGACCTTGAATTTTGTAACATTAAAATTCTAACTGGGTTAAGCATGGTTGTGCACGCCTATAATCTCAGCACTTGGGAGGCTGAGGCAGGAGAATTGTGGTAAGTTTGAGGCCAGCCTGGGCTTTGTAGTGAGTTCAAGGCCAGCCTGAACTACATAGCAAGACCTTGTCTCAAAGAAAAGAAATTCTAGTTGGGTATGATGGCACAAGCCTGTGATGCCAGCACTCTGGGAGGCTGAGGCAGGAGGATCAAAAGTTTTGAGCCCAGCCTGGGCAACTTAGCTATTTAGGGATACCCTCCTGCCTTAGAATAAAAATTAAAAATAAGAAAAAGGCTGGGAATGTAGCTCAGTGAGGCCTACCCCCGTACTGTTCAAAGAAAAAGACAAAATCCCAACTTACTTTTGGGTTATTTTTTGCCTGGTAAAGCTTTTCTTCTGATCCCTGAGTGAACTTCCAGGAAGCCAGCTCTCAGGTGAGTGTTACAGTGCGAAGAGAGCGTGAGCAAGTGCTCTTTGCAGCAGTGCTGTGGGAAAGAAAAGAGCAGGGATTAGTGAGTCGTCCCATGCAGCTGATCCTGCAGGGAATTCTGAAATAAGCTGACTGCCTGCTCCCTGGCCAGCAGTTCGGACAGCATCTGACACTCTGGCCATTTCCTGCCCAGCCAGTCCTTTGCATGATATTATCTCTACAGAACAAGGAGTGACTTCTGAGAGAAGTCCAGGAGGTCAGACAGCTTTGGATTGTTTAATAGGAAAGGACAGGGATGCTAACTCAGTCCCCGGGCAAGACTACAAATGTATTGTCGTCTTTTCCCAGTGAAAAGATTGTGAATGTGAACAGTTTCTGCCCTCTGGCTTCCTTTCATCCTTCTGGGTGCTTTGACTGGGCAGTGAATTAACATAAGAGAGATTAACTGGAGAAAAACCATATTTGATTACATACATACATACAAGAGTCCCACAGCGATGAGACTAAGGAAGGGGTCGGATGAGTGAGGCTTATATAAATAGCATCACAAACTACCAAAAGAAATAGTGCTGCTGACAGCTAGGCGTGGTGGCGCTCGCCTATAATCCCAGGGCTCAAAAGCCTGAGGCAGGAGGATCACCACAAGTTCAAGGCCAGCCTGGGCTGCACAGTGAGCTCAAGGCCAGCCTGAACCATACGGTGAAACCCTGCCTCAAGAAAAGACAAAAAAAAGAAAGAAAGAAAAAGAAATAGTGCTGCTGCTGAGGTGGGGTGGGGTGGGGTGATGGAAATACAAGTGCTGGATGGAGGGTTAGGAGAAGAAACGGGAGGTGAATGGAGTTTTGTCTTGTTATGCAGATAAAGTCACTCAGGTAAAAAATGCATGTCAGTGCTGGGTGAGGTGAAATAATTTGCAATCGCAGCTACTTGGGAGGCCGAAGCAGGTGGAAGTCAGCTTGGACAACTAATGAGACCTCTCAAAATAAAATAAAAATGGTTGGGGATGTAGCTCAGTGGTAGAGCCCTTGCTTAGCATGTATGAGGCCCTGGATTCAGGAAGGTCATGAGGAACGTGTCTTCTTCTTTTTCTTCTTCTTTTTCTTCTTCTTTTTCTTCTTCTTTTTCTTCTCCTTCTCTTCCTCCTCTTCCTCCTCCTCCTCCTCCTCCTCCTCCTCCTCCTCCTTCTTCATAGCTTAGGCTGGCTACAACTCATGGCTGTCCTCCTGCCTCAGTCTCCTGAGTGCTTGGGATTACAGGCATGTACTACCATGCCTGGTGTACTTATCACTCTTACTAAACAACTAGAGTAAAAATACATAAAAAAGCGGAGTATGAAAAAAAAAAAAAGCAGAGTATGGTGGTGCACACCTGTAACCCCAGCACTGAGAAGGCTGATGCAGGCCAGCCTCAGCTACAAGTGAGTTTAAGAGCAGCTTGAACTGCACACATAGTAAGACCCTGTCTCAAAAAGACAAAAGAAAAAAAAGCCATAATAGAATCAAAATGGTATATTTATATCATACACAAGTATATGTTATAAGAATTGCATCAGAGCCGGGTGTGGTGGCACATGCCTGTAATCCCAGTACTCGGGAAGCTGAGACGGGAGGATCGTTGTGAGTTCAAGACCAGCCTGGGCTACAAAGTGAGCTCAAGGCCAATCTGAACAGCATAACAAGACCCTGTCTCAAAAAGACAAGGTCCTGAGTTCAATCCCTGGTGCAGGGGGCGGGGATTGAATCAAGCATAGGAGCCTCAGGTTTCAGGCCTCGATGTTAGACCAAAAAAAAAAAAAAAAAAAGCATTGTCAAAGTTTTTACTTTAGCAACTAAAATGTCACTTGCCATGAAAAGGATGTAACAGAAATAATTGAAACCATAACTGGAAAAAAAAACATAATTGAGTTTCTCCTCTTTTTTTTTTTTCATTAAATGCTACGTTTGTGTCTCAACACGAAGGTGAGGAGAACATGGCCAGCACGAAAGCTGCAAGGATCCATCCTGAGCAAAGGGAAGAGGCCTTTCTTCTATCTGATCAAGTCCTTTCCTCAGGGCCTAGATAAAAAAAGTCAGCCGCCACCTTCTGGGACACCTGGTTCTCAGGAAGCCTCAGGCAAGGCCAAGGAGTCTGCTGCAGGTTGGTGAAGACACAAAAGGGTCAAAATTTTCTTTTTAACTTTAAACAGAAGTTGCTTGAAAGGCTTTATAACTACACCAATAAAAATAATAATAACAAAACAAAACAGAGGCCTCTCACTTCTCTCTCTCTCTCTTTTTTTTTTTTTTTTTTTTTTGTCTTTTCGAGACAGGATTTCACTATGCTGTTCGGGCTGGCCTTGCACTTACTTTGTAGCCCAGGCTGGCCTCAAACTCAGTGATCCTCCTGCCTCAGCCTCCTGAATGTTGGGCTTACAGGCCTGCACCACCATGCCTAGCTTAATAGTAGCTTTTTTTTTTTTTTTGGTACCAGGAATCAAATGCAGGACCTTGCGCTTGCCAGGCAGGCACTGTGCCACTAAGTTGTAACCCTGGCCCAAGGCCTCTTTAGTGTGGAAGTCTGTCCAGTTCTTCCTGACATCTCAGTGCCTGGCACTTACGTTGGCCACTGTGCAGGCCTCCTGAATTTCTCGAATACTGAGATGTGGTCAGCATTGTCCCCTCTGCCTTCTAGTGATGGACCATACTGAGTACCACAGCTGGGGGCCATTGCTGGCCCGGGTGTCAGGTAAAGGTGTCATTGCGGCCTTTCACACTTGGGGGTGGGGGGGACATTTGAAGAGGCAGACATCGTACAGCCTAATGGATGCCCCAGCAAATTCTCTGGATTTTCTGTCTGTCCTGCACTCCTATCCTCTGTAACTTTCAGGCCAGTTTGGTGTTCTCCAAGGACCTTCCGGAACTGGATACTTGGGCTTTTCCCCTTGGGATTAGAGGGGTTCTTCTTTGTCTGTGGCAAGAGAAGCTGGTGCAGTGTGTTCCACAGGAGGCGGTTGGTGCTAAAGCATGTGAGGGTAGCCAGCAGGGTAGGTGGGGAGTGGACCCTGAGCTGCTGGCCCTTCTGCACCATCTCCTGGGTCACATAGGCAGAGCATAGCCAAATGCGGTGACCCGGGGGGTCCAACATCCTTCAGCTCAGAGAAAATGTCACCTTCCCTTCCATTTTCAAAAAGATACTTTTGAATGCACAAGAAAATGTAGTAGAGCACAAGTCACAGGGTTGCCCTCTCCATTTCGAGTTTCTGGTGTCACTGGACACTGTGCAATGCCACATGGCCGCAGCGGATGGGCTGTTGGTGTCGAAGCAAGTTGGTGCCTCCCGGTGGGCGTGTCTGTTCTGAGCCCGGACTCCAGCGCAGCATTCTTGACCTGGGCTCAGTTTCTCCATACTTCAAGACTCCAGGCTTCGAAGAATTTGGAAGCAGACATTCTGGCTGTGGGTGCGACTGCAGTTCAATTTCTTTTTTTTTTTTGTGGCACTGGGGATTGAACTCACAACCTTGCGCTTGCCGGGCAGGCGCTTAGACCGCTGAGCTAGATCCCCAGCCCTGTTTTTGAGACAGGGTCTCACTATGCAGTTCAGGCTGGCCTTGAGCTCACTTTGTAGCCCAGGCTGGTCTCGAACTCACAACGATCCGCCTGTCTCAGCCTCCCAAGTGCTGGGATTACAGGTGTGAGCCACCACGCCCGGCTTGCAGTTCAATTTCTGCAAGCTGGACTGTCCAAGCCGCCCGAAGCTGCCGCGGTGCTGTGCCGTGGTGCCGGCAGCAACTGTTCCTGCGAGGTCTGCTGCTGCAGCTGTTGCGAGGATCCCCCGGATGGGCAGTCGGAGGTGTCTTCTGGGATGTGCCTGCCCCAGACTGCACCGCCACTGGAACGTGCCGGAAAGAGTTTGCAAGGCTGTGAACTACCTCTTCGTGAGAGTTTTCCACTACGGATAAAGCACCCACCATCTTCTTGTCATCCTTCACCTGCACAGCTGGGGCTGGGGGCGGGAAACTGATGTCAGGTTTGCTGCACCCTCTGGGGAATGCCAGTGCAGGTGAGCTCTGCTGCTGAGGGCCCTCGGGGCTGGGCAGAGTAACCAGGCTGATTAAAGTTTCTCCTGTCGGGCACTGCACAGATGGGCACTGTCTACTGTTGGTGTCTGGCCTCGAAGGCACAGCTCTGCTGCTGGCCCTGCAGAGTGACCAACGTGGAGCCCCCTGGCTGCCTTGAGATGGCATAGGTGACAGGCATGACCACTTCGAGTTTCCTCACCAGCTGGAGGACACTGGCCATGCCAACCGCTGCTCCCCTTCCCGGGGTGAGCTCTGCTGCCTCAGCGGTGGGTAAAGTGCTCCAGGGCCCAGATCTGGATCTGCTGATCCCCAGCAGGAGACTGGCCAGCAATCAGCTGAACCTGGATTTGCTGCTGTGAGATCCGCTCCTCCGGGGTTTCAGCAGCCTGGATCTGCTGGGCCGCCTGTAGCTACTGGATCTGGATCTGGACCACTGGCAGCTTCGAGGGCTTGGGGTTCTTGATATAGATATTTTACCTTTTTTGTTGTTAGTTTTTGAGATAGGGTCTTGCTAGTTCAGGCTGGTCTTGAACTCACTGTATAGTCCAGGCTGTCCTGGAACTTGTAGTGATCCTCCTGCCTCAGACTCCTAAGTGCTGGGAATACAGCCCTGCACCACAATACCTGGCAGATCTATCTTTCTTTCTTTCTTTCTTTCTTTCTTTCTTTCTTTCTTTCTTTCTTTCTTTCTTTCTTTCTTTCCTTCCTTCCTTCCTTCTTCTTTCTTTCTTTTTTCTTTCTCTTTCTCTCTTCAACAAAGACAAGTTTTCAGACCTACTCCTGTATCTGCAATTTCTCAGAATAGCTGGTTCAAATATGCCAAAGAAGTAGCTGGGCATGGTGGCTCACACCTGTAATCCCAGCACTCTGGAGGCTGAGACAGGCGGATCGTTGTGAGTTCAAGACCAGCCTGGGCTACAAAGCGAGCTCAAGGCCAACCTGAATGGCATAGTGAGACCCTGTCTCAGAAAGACAAGGGCTGGGGATTTAGCTCAGCAGCAAGGAAAAAAAAAATGCCAAAGAAGTATGTTTTGGGGTGGCACATTCTGTTCTCCTGCAGTCTCATCCTGAGCCCCAACATCTCCTTTCTGATAGGAATAGGAAAAAAGTGTTTGCCAAGAGCAACAGCTGAGTAAACATGCACTTGAAGCCCTGTTAATTAGCTCTAGCTGTGTTTGAGTTTACAGTCGTACACTGTCCTCCAGCATCTGTCTGTCTGTCTGAAATAAAGATTTCATTTTTATATTCTATTTCTTTTAGTTTAATTCCTATGTGGAGGCGTGTAAATTGCTTATGGAAAGTAGCTTTATTGCTAGTCTTTAGAACGCTTAGGAAATGACTCCTTCTCAAAAGTATCTTCCAGGTATAGCTGGCCTGTGGGTTTTGAGTCTGTTGTGAGAGCCAACCTCCTCAGTTTACTGGGGATGAGAAGTTGCTGCCTATTTGACCCAGCCCCTCCTTCTTTGTCACCCGTCTATAGTATTGCTTATGACCTGTAGGCAATCTCAGTCTTGGCATACCAGGAAGAACAACTGATTAGAACAATTATATCACCTTGGCTAATGTAGTATAATCAGCAATAACGATAGCATCAAACACAGCCTAGAAAATGACAAGCTGTGGTAACTATTAATTTGCTACCTTTCACCATATAAACTCTATTTGTAGTTCTATAACAAAATCTAAAACAAACCAGAAAATTGTATACAGTAAATATGCCCTCAGTGTGGCAATTTTACCCTCAGAGGAGAAAATTTAGAAGTTGGGGGGGATAGATAAACAGAAGAAGAGGGAGAGATAGAAGTAAGGCTAGAGGACCAAGGGAAATTACACAAACTTTGGGAAACTGGTGAAGAAGACAGGAGGGAAAGAGAGAACGAAGAAATAAAAATCAGAACAGAACAGAACAACAACACCAAAAAACTAGAAACAATGTTCACACATAAAAACAAGAACAATAAAAAAAGAAAAGAAAAAAATAACAAAAGCCAAGTGTGGTGGCGCACGCCTCTGATCCCAGCACTCAGGAGGCTGAGGCAGGAGGATCACTGCAAATTCGAGACCAACCTGAGCTACAAAGAGAACTCAAGGCCAGCCTGAATTGCATAGTGAGACCCTAGCTCAAAAAGACAAAAAAAAAAAAAAGTCTACTTCAAGGCGTGTGTCTGCTGTCACTGGTAGACAGAGTAGACAGACAGCGTCCAGACCCATGATGTGGTAAATAATCCCAGCAGCCCTGCATCTTTAGCTGCATGGGCCTTCACGCTGGTTTCTGGCTGCGAGGCTGGAACCTGATTTGTTCAACCTGCAACACTCTGTGTGCCTCTTGCCAACTTGAGCTCAGTTCTACCTCACTCTGATGCTGGGAGCTGCTCTGAGTTCCAGCTCCGTTGGCCCCTGTCTAAGATGGCTCCAGGCCAGTCACCTCTCCTGAGGAATGTGTGAACCCCAATAACTCACCTGCCACTGCCGGCTGCTGCATCCACTGCTCCATTCCACTGGTGCATTTCGCCATGGAGGCCTCTGGCGTCCCCAGTGGTCACTGTGTGTCTGCAGGTTTGAGTCGCCCCTCCCACACAGTGAGTCCCAGGCTCAGGCAGAAAGTGCTGCTTGCCACCCCCTTCTCTTCATTGAGGTCTCTCTCTTTGTTCTTCCTGTGGACTTCAGTTCTCACTTCAGATTTTTACTAGGTCCCAGGGACCCACTTTCCTCCTTCCCTTCCTCATGTTGCTATAATTCATGTTTCGGACACCAAATCTTGGAGAGGTTCCAATTCCACCTTGATTTGAGGACCAGCTTTTCTGTTTCTGAATTTTAATCAGGACTCATAAAGTCTGTACGGGAGGATAAGAAAGATGCTTTTCCTATTCTCTACTCTCACTCATCTCTATCTGGTCATTGTGGTGGTACTGGGAATTGAACTTAGGGTCTTGGCACTGGGCCACAACTCCAGCGCTTCTTCATTTATTTTGAGCCCAGGCTGGGCTCAAATTTGCAGTCGATCTTCAGCAGAGATTCCAGGCCTGCAGCACCAAGCCTACCTTCAACTCTTCTGACCCCAGACAGCGAGAAGAATGTTTTTTTTCCAGACACCAAGAATTTTCCAGCAGATAGTGGCTGGGTGTCTCAGTTAGTTTCCCATCACTGGGACACACTACCCAACATCCACAATTTAAAGGAGAAGAGGTTTATTTTGACTCACAGTTTGTAGAGGTTTCTGACCATACGTGGCTGGCTCCAAGGCAGAGCTTCATGGCAGAGGAACAGCACAGAGGAGAGACATGGTAGAGTGGTGGACAGGAAAAAGGAGAGGGAGGAGCGGGGAAGGAGATTCACTTATCCAGGCCACGCCCCCAGTGAGTCACCTCCTTGGAACAGGCTCCAGCTCCCAACAGCACATTTAACTCCAAGCTTATCCGTGGACTAATGCACTGGTGAGTATCACGTCCCCACCGTCCAGTCATCTCCCCAAATTCCCACCTATGAGTGCATGAGGCTTCGAGGGACATCCAGATATAAACCATAACATCAGGTGTCCTCTAATTTGAGTCTGACAGTATCTGTCCACAGGATGTGGGGGTGTGCGCCTATAATGCCCACTACTTGACACACAGGCAGGAGGCTCACTTGAGTCCAGGAGCTTGAGCCCCAGCAACATAGAAAGACACTGTCTAAAACACAAAACAAAGCAAACAAAAGTCTCTGCTGCAAATTGAGGCTTCAGTGCCACAAGACTATCTCTCTCTACCTCAAACACTAAGGCTCTCATAACACCCTTCTTCTGGTGTTTTTTTTTTTTGTTTTGTTTTGTTTTCCTTCTTGTATTTGATTAATAAGCTAGAAGAGCTGGGTCTGGTAGCGCTGTAGTCCTAGCACTTGGAAGGCTGAAGCAGGAGAATCACCGAGAGTTTGAGGCCAACCTGAACTACATACCCAGAACTTGTCTTAAAACAAACAAACAGGCAGCTGGGCCTGGTGGCGCAGGCCTATAATTCCAGCACCCAAGAGGCTGAAACAGGAGGATTGTTGTGAGTTGGAGACCAGCCTGGGCTACAAAGTGAGCTCAAGGCCAGCCTGAACGGCATAGTGAGACCCTATCTCAAAAACACCAGGGCTGGGGATCTAGCTCAGCAGTGTAAGTGCCTGCCCGGCAAGCACAAGATTGTGA
>RJWT010050294.1:0-10897 GCA_004365215.1 Cuniculus paca | reverse complement strand
TATTGTTAATTTGATTTCAAACAAATATGACAACCTTCGATTTTGAGAAATGTGGTTGATGCTGATGCTTGGGTTAGGAAGTACTTGGCTGCGGCTTCTGTGGAGCGTGGGTTTGGTTTGTTTAGTAAAATTGGGATGATGGAAAGTATGTTTTTGTCTTGCAGGAGGAAAGGATGAGTGTAGAGTACACTATTAAATGCACTTATTTTTAAACCCAAGACACCAAAATAAAGCCCAAGAATTCTGGATATTTCTAAGAATTTTCTTACTTCATAGACCTAAAATCAAGCTAAAAAAGTGCTTTCTTTCAATATATATATATATATATCTCCTCAGTAGGTATTACAAGCAAGTAGAGATTTTATTTTGCACATTTCCAACAGAAGAGGTTTTATTTTATACACTTCCAAAATATTAATTTTTTTTCTGATCTTCATATGCCTTAGTTACTTTTCTCTTTGCTGAGACCAAATAAACTACACCTACAAATATTTGGACACTGTGGTCTAGTCATGTTGACACATAAAATTAGCTATCATTTTACACCTTTCAGATGTACATCTATATGTAGATATACCTCTCTATGTAAATATACATATAATCTATATATATACCACTTATTCTAAAGCAAGTAGTATAAGTAAAATGATTATTAAGATTCATATTTTCATATTGAAAATCAACTAGTTTGCTTGCATCTTCATTTGTATCAGAAAATTGATATATTAAATGTTTACTTGAAAATATACTATTCTTGGGCTGGGGATCTAGCTCAATGGTCTAAGCGCCTGCCTGGCAAGCGCAAGATCGTGAGTTCAATCCCCAGCGCCACAAAAAAAAAAAAAGAAAATATACTATTCTTTTTCTACTGAGAGTTATCAAATTTAAATAAAATAACTTTGCTAGGAGGGATAATCTACTGATGTACATGAAACATTTAGAATACTCAAACCCTTGCAATTGTAAGATGACATTTAGTCAAGATCAATAGGCTTCCTCATCTTTCTCAAATGTAAGAATTTGCTTGGTGAATATTTTTCTAGTGATTTAACTTGAAATATTTTTCTACAGAGTTAAACTGTTACAGTAGCCTCAATTACTACTTACCATTCACACTTCATGTTATTTTTACTCTGAGCAACAGACTTCTTTCAACATCATCACTAATTGTCTCAACGTGCTTGACACTTTTCTTAAACACCACATTAAGAGAGGTCCATTCTGGGATTATCATATTTTCCTCAGAGAATACAAAATTTCCTTCTAGTTAGAGAAGATAGCCCAAATGTCTTATATATCATCTTTTCTAATAGAATCTTACCTGTGTATAGCCTTAACGCTGATCATTTGACACACTGTCAAAATATGTAAGATGTCTGCCTACGCTACTTGGAAACTCAACTGAATTCAGTTGAACGCTACATCTCAACTGAACAGTAAATGAATTAAGAAGTTGCACAAAGTTCTAGTGCTAGCTATTGCAGATGCCATAGTGGGAGAATTATTTAAGCCCAGGAGTTCAAGACCAGCCTCAGCAACATAAAAAATTTTTTTGGAAAACTGGAATACATATACAATGTAACACACATATGTGCACACAAATATTGAAGTTGATGCTTGCTATGTATTTTACTCATTCTTTTTAAAATACCAGTAAATCTTAGCCTGTCAATGATACGAATTTATTTTCCATTAGTTTGAAACTAAATTTACGTGATTGAGTCAAACTTAATCTATGTAATTCATGAGCATAATGTTTGAGCCTTTTGCTTCTGTAATTCCAAAAATGTTTTCCATTTTGCCTTGAAATGGGGTAGAGAAAACTACCTTAGTTTCTGTTCAAATCATGGTTCTCTTCCAGTATATGCTAAATGACCTCCTTTGATGACATTAGAGAGATGTAAAGGGAGATTCATCAGATATCTAGCCCTTTTCATTCTTGTTTAATTTCATTTTTTTTCTATTCCTCAGTAGGAGGAAGTAAAAAGATTAGGTGGCACTGCCTGAGTTCATATGCTATTGTAATGAGGAGTATTTGCAAGAGATAAGAAAAGAAAGCAAGACTAATCATTGATTAAACAGTAAAGGTTGCTATATGAGCTTCATTTTGAAGAAAGAGAATTACAGTAAACTTGGAAAATAGGGACAAGATATTATTCATAGTTTCTGCCATGAATATCAAGTTATCTTTGTTTAATAAAGTACCTTATTTTACCAGAGGGACATAGTAAATGTTATTCTAGATCACCTAGAGAACAAAATAGTAAATGAGTGCAATGACTAGTCATAAATATTCATGGAATCAGATAATTACAAGCATAACCATTGCTTTTTGATTGTTTAGAACTGGACTGATTACCATAGGAAAACCATTCCTTTTTAAAAGAACATTCTTTCTACTTAAGTATTCACATTGGGCACAAATCTTCTTGCAGGAGATGCATAATCCCTAATTTTAAATGTGATCCCATCAATTCAGAGAGGGCAAAAGGTGGAAATGTCATTTTCCAAAGTAGTTTGCTAAGGTTACACATAGTGACCTAGACAGTACAAAGACTATTAAAAACATACTAATGTAACTGTGTACCAGTAAAGGAGTTTGTGTCACAATACATTTTTCAAGAAAATGACCCACATTTTCACCTCTACGCACTAAACATTACTATAATTATACTTACAAAACTTCAGTTACTGTGTTAGTTTATAAAATTTTTATCTATTTCAAGTTTGGACTAAATTTTAAATACAGTGTACAGAAAAAAATATTAATTCTTTAGGAGAATGCTTTATGTCCCTCAGTTGTCCTAACATATACAGGGTAAGCAATATATCATGCATTCATTCAACAAGCTTTAATATAATACCTGCTTTGGATTGGCACTATGAAAGTGTGCTACACCACCTGTACAGTTAAAGGCAAAACTTTTGAGCCATAAAGAGAAATCATTTAGATAGACTGGTAAGAGAAATATTTAGAGCAACCTGCCTTTTACAGGAGAAAAAATACCTTGACTAGTATCATACAGGAAATCTATATTTAATCACACAGTCACCTGCAGAAGCTTCACAAACCAACAATGGTTCATAACTAAATTCCTCACCCTGTAACTTGAACACACACAGGGACAGATCAATCTATGGAAAAAGTAAGTCTAGTCATATCCTTGTTGTATTTAAAATCCTCTGAGGGAAATTCCAAATTCATTAATATGGCGCACAATCATGTGCTTTCATAGTCAGACTCGGTTAACATTAATTTATGAGGATAATGAACTGTTCACACAATACCATCTCTTCAAACATGAAACAAGAAGCTGAGAGGGAAAAGGAATTGGCCAGCAAATTTGGCGTGAATAAGCACATATCAGGAATTGATAGAGCTTCGCAGAAATGTTTAAATAAAGAGTAGTATTTAATCTCAAAGAAGAGTCTCTATCCTCAAGAACCAAAAAGAATTTCCCTTTTGAAAAGTTAAATGTTTAATTAAAATTAAAATGGGTTGTCGGACATAAATGGCTTATCTGAAACAAATGGGACAACCTTGTCTTGGAGCCAAAGCAAGTGGCCACCTGTGGTGAGAAAGGAAACAAATTCAAAGTTGAAAGGGCACTTTTTTATTAGTAACGTTAGATTTTTAAAAAGTAAAGTTAAATAACTTAATGTTTGACAATGAATTCTGGTTTTGTATTTCTTGGCATCCAAGAGGAAGATACCTATCAGAATCAGAGCTAACCTGTGAAATGAATGACCATAATTGGCAAAGGAGGAGGGAACAAAGAACTCTACAGAGGAGAAGCAATAAAATCAATATGTATCAGAAGTCAATAAAAGGTACTAATGTAAGCACAAATAGCGTGACATTCCTGTCCACTTGATCCATACAGACGTACCTCCCTGGCTTCAGCAGCCTCACCGGGCCCTTTCTTACTGTCTGTTGTCTAAACCTGAACTCCTCTTCTTCTTCTAAATTTTTTTAATTTTTCATTTTAAAATGAAAAAAGAATAAAAACAATGATATGGAATTTCAAAACAAAATAAGAGGAGACTAACCATGGTTAATATATTACATACTGTTATTTTCAAAGTAGTTGCTCAAATTACAAGACATAAGCATGAAAAACTGATCAAACAATGAAAGCAAAAAACACTCTTTTTGATGAAGCAATAGAGATTAGCAGTATAATTATCTAGTGTGTATGTGTGTGTGTGTATATATATATGTGTGTGTGTGTGTGCGTGTGTGTATAATTTTCCTTTCTTTCCTTTCTCCTTTCCCCCATCCCAGTTGTCCTTTCCTTTCAAGCAGTCTCTTCCCACCTCACTCTCACAATTTCTATTCTACATTTTGGATCTTATTTACTCTTTCAGTTTTTTTACACTAGGGACATAAAAAATATTTACACATCCAAATCTGATTTATTTCATTTATTAGGATATTCTTATATTGCATCCATTTACCTATAAAAGGCTTTAGTTTTCCTTCTTTATAGCTGAATAGTACTCCATTGTATAAAAAATCATATCTTTTTTTATCCATTCCTCAGTTGATGGGCTTTTGAGTTGTTTCCAAGATTTAGCTATTGCAAATTGTGCTGTTATAAACATGGGTGCACATATATTATTGTGACATGATGTTTTCAATTCTTCTGGGAAAATACCCAGAAGGGGAATAGCTGGATCAAATGGGACCTCCAATCCTAGTTTTTTGAGAAATCGCCACACTGATTTCCACAGTGGTTGTACCAGTCTACACAATCCAGGCTGGCCTTAAACTCACAATGATCTTCCTGCCTCAGCCTTCCAAGTACTGAAATTAAAGGTGTGGGAAACCACACCCAGCTTCCTCTGTTTTCTATATCCCTGCTTCCGATAGATACAATTCCCTCAACTGACCCAAGCATAGATTTAGAAATTTAACCTTGATTTCATATCTGAGGCCAACAATTTACTCTGTCAAATTAATCCTGCTTCAATATCTTCCAGTCTATCATCCCCAGTTGCAATAGCACTTTCCTTAGTGAAGTGTGATTTTCTAATAGCCTCTAAATGCTATTCCCAATTCCAGGAATGCCTTTGTCCAATCCATTGTCTATGTAGCTGCTAGATCAAACCATCTAAAATGGAAACAATTGCCTTAATTGTTGTGATGGTTTCATAAGTGTGTGTGTGGTGTGTGTGAAAAATTCAGTGTGTGTATGATAAATGTATGGAGTCTATTGTATATCAAGTAAACATCAACAAATCTGTAGACAAAAATATTTGGCATATTTCTGCCATCTTTAAAATCCTTCAAGATAAAGTCTAAATTCCTTGCATGTCACACAAAATCTTTCATGAATAGACTCCATTTAACCTTTCTACCCTCATCTCTTGCCTCTCTTCTTACATCTTTACCCTCTGTCTGCACCAACAATACAGAACTGCCTCTAAGTCCTCAAGTATCAGTAAGATCTCTTCTGCTAGTCTGCACATCCCAGAAACAGCCTGCAAATGCTTCCACTCCTGCCCAGTACACATCCACCCTCCTCCATTCATCTGCCTGAATAACTCCTACTCGTTCTTCACAACTGGTTTGGACACCATCCCACTGCAAAGTTTTACCTTTCCTTACAGTCAGGTGAATCCATCCCCTATGAGCTCCCAAAGTTCGCTAGCCACACTTTAATCAATAAATTATAGTTTGTTTCTTCTTCCTCTCCTCATTAGACCTTCAGCTTACTGGCAAGTCGTTAGCATTAATCATTTGCAAGTCTTCAACTCCTAATATGTCCCTAGCAAATAGCATGCATACATGGCTTAATTTTTAAAAAATGGTGCGTTGAAAATTGGCTTATGGAATTAATTTATCCTACAGGAAAGTAAAACTGATTTTGTAAAGTACTTCCTAGAAGAGGTACAAAAAAAAGGCCACATAAGAAAACAGTGATGCCCACTACAGCATTCTATAAATTATCCATCATACTCAAAAAAGGCAGACCCTGTCTCATTAGGTGTAAAAAACACAGTATTAGCAGTGACACACGCATATTCATGGTAAGACTCCTGATGCACTAGTCAGCCCTTCTCTGTCTGCATTACTAGTTGATTCCCTTTTATCTGTTCCCATGTGCTACAGCATGGGTGAGCAAGTTTAGGAGGCAAACCTTGCACATGCTGCAGGCTGTCTGTGGACTCAGGTACATGGGTAGAACAGGGGAAGGACACTGCGCCTTTGAGTCTTTACATAATTTGTTTAAAAGAAAAAAAAGACCATACACATAAAAAAAAAAAACCAATATATCTTTAAATGTTCCTGAACAACTGAGTAGACTTGCTTCTAACAAAATGAATGAATAACTATTGAAAAGTGTTATGGTTTGTACATTGTGTCAACTCGAGAAGTCTAGATGCTTAACTAAGAAACTCAGCGGCTCTACAACCTGGGGTGTAGAGAACAAGCAGCTACTCTCTAGGATGTTGTTCACTGTATCAATTTGAGAAGGCCAGAAGTTTACGTGATTCAGCATGGGGCCAGGGTCCCTGGTTTGTAACATCCTCAGTTTGTAACATCCTCATCCTGTGCAAGAGGCAGGCAGGCAGATGGTGTGAGTGCTACATCCACCCCAGGGGAGTAGCCTGCATACAGTAAAATAAAAAGGAGGAGGAACTGGGGGCTGCTTCTTCGGAGGAGCCCCAGTCTTCGCCTTTAGCTTGGATGTAGTCTCCTGGCTTTTGGCACAGACTGTTCAGCTTCTGCCTGGAACTCTCCAGCCTTCGTCATAGACTCTCCAGCCTTCGTCGTAAACTCTCCAGTCTTGGTCATAGACTCTTCAGTCTTCGTCATAGACTCCTCAGTCTTCATCGTACTCCAGCCTTCGTCGTAGACTCTTCATTGTTCCATTGTAGACCCATCAGCCTTCTGACACGGACTTACACGGGACACTGCAGTAAGCTCCAGCCCTTGGGCTGGACCCTTTAACCTCTAGCGTGCAGACACCCTCTGCAGGCTCCCTCCTTCAACTTTGTGGTTGACCATTGTAAGCCAATCTTATAATTTCTTATACAGTTGTCTATCTTGTATTGTATCTGTTTCTCTAGTAAACCTTGACTGATACAAAAAGAATGTAACCATGAGGCAGGAGGATCAGTTGCAAGTTTGAGTCCAGCCTGGGCTACAAAGTGAGCTCCACTGCACAGTGAGACCCTGTCTCAAAAAAAACCAAAAAAAAAAAAAAAGAATGTAACCATTTTCAAGTAAAATTGTATATTTCTCATACCATTTCCTGGATAAGCAATGCTATACAGATAGAGATAGCACTTTGGATGCTCTCTCTTAAAGGTTTGTTGGTCTGTTTTTTAAGAATTTAGAGTACTAAGCAGTGGAAAAGTAAGAAACGAAAACATCTCAAAGATAGTCAAGTGTTAAAAAGGACTACAGCACTCTGTGATTTACATATTTAGTTCTTTACTTCTTTCCCTTGCAAAGTTTTCATTTTAGCCTGTTGGAAACCTTTTTTCTCTGAAACCTATCTCCAGTTCCTTATTTAAAGAAGAATCAGAATAGAACATCCTTTATAGCTCTTTTACCAAATGAAAGATATAAAGTACAATTTTAAAAAAGAAAAAATAATGAGAAAGCAGTATTGTTTATAGTTTTGTTCGTATATGATTTTAAGTAAGATATACATGGGAAGAAACATTAATTTGAAAGTTAAGAATATATCTTGATAAAGGAAGCCAAAGTCATAAGAATTGGATAAATACTTATAAAAATCACGAGATTGTCTCAGTTCAAAAAGAACAAAGGGCTATATAGCACCATTTCTTCCTGAGACAAGGTATTCTTGGTTAAGAATTCAGGCATTTTACCAACTTTGAAAAAACTGTTTTAAAACTTGCCTTGAATCAGATAGACCACCACTAAAATGTCTAATGCCATTTCACTGCAGTTTCTATTAAGACATTTTATAGCTATCATAACTTGTGCATTGTGGGAAGCTCTCAGTCTGTCGCATATATGCTATGTCTCAGAATTTACATTGTCTTTTAAGTTTGGAGATTTAAGAGAGTTCTGCAACTCTGTCAATGTTTCACACTCCACTCCAACATTTAAAAAAAAAGGTTACTATAATTTCTTTAATTCTTGCAACCTCACTTTATCTCCAATTTATCTCATATGTGGAAAGTCAAATAAAAGACAGTACTAAAAAAAGTACATGATAAGCTTATAAGAAGCACATTGAAAATAACTCTATAAGGCATGTTGAAAATAATTCTACTAAACTTATATTTAAATTTTAGAGATCTTTTGTATGAGTAGATAATAAATTTTATATTTAAAGACTGCAATCTTAACTCTTTTGAAAGCCACATATGTTTATGCCAGTTCATTAAAATGTCAACCTGGGAAACCCCTGGCCCTTGAGTTACTTAAACTTGAAAAACTCAAAGAAGGAATTTGAAGATGGTATACTTCATTTTTGCCAATCGAAGGAGCCTGCAATGTGGGTGTACACCCAATAATGGGATTCCTGAATCATATGGTAGTTATGTTTTTAATTTTTGAGGACTCTTCCTACTATTTTTAATAATGGCTATGCTAAATACATTGCTACCAACAGTATACTCATAAAAGAGTTTCCTTTTCTTAATATCCTTATCAACACTTAGTATTTTTTGACTTTTCGATAAAGGGATCCTAAAAATGTAATGTAGTTTCTCACTGCAGTTTTACAAACTTCTATATCTTTATGAGTTGTTCAGTCACCCACACTGGAAATATCAAAAACAGCCCAGAATATTAAAGTATTAAAAAAAACAGGAGCAGGATTACCCTCTGAAATATCTCCAAACAGATTTTTCTATTCTTTTTCTTAAAGACCTCAAGGAAAAAAATTCTCCTAGAGCTCTTAGTCATACATTTATGCATCTGAAGTCTTTATTTCTGTATTACTCAAGTTCTCTCACTGCAATTAAAGCTCACTTTGTTATTTGGGTGTGTGTGCAGTGCTGCAGATAGAATCTCGGTCCTCAGGTGTGCAAGAGCAAGCACTCACTCTACAGAGTCACGTGCCAGCCCTACCTTCACTGGAGATAAAGAACAGTTAGGTGACTGTAGCCTGGCATAAATGTGTCATTTCAATCAATGGTGAAGTCGCAATTTTTTCAGGCTTTGCACCTTGACAGACTAAGCTAATTAATTGGTTCAGTTGCCTAAGAGAGCGGCAAATGACTTGCCATAATATCTAACCATAGGCAACCTGGAACCACTCAGTGAGATGTTTTAATGGCTTAATCACTGTTGTTGTTGTTTTTTTATATTCACAGCAACCAAAAAATAAAAGTAAGAAAACCAAACAAACAGCTAAAAGCATTGAGACATGAATGTCTATGTGAGAAGCATTCATCATGCCCATAAATGTGGCTCCACGATGGTATTTATTGCTTTGATAACTGCCACTTCAAGTCTAGTGGTGCCACTTATCACTTCACTGCAAAATGCAATGCAGATCTCACCAACTAAACAGGAAAAGTTTCAATAAAAATGTTGTTTGCTGTATAGTTAGGGACTTGAATTCTGACCATGCTTTCTATGCAAAGTTAAAGCATTTTATGACAAAAACAGGATTATATTTCTTTTAGTAGACTTACTTGTGATCCCAGCTTACCAGTGTTCTTTTTTTAATTTCAGTTTTACATTTATGTATTAAGTATCCCTTAGCTACTCGGACTATCTCTGCTGCTAGAAGCCATTTGCTTCAATAGGAACTTAGCAAAATAGTGTAATAGGGATTCTAGGTGAAGACTAGATGGATGAAACGTAGCTCTCCCCTTAAGAAATTATGACTAAACATGAGATGCAACACAGTAGTCAAGAGTAACTTCCAACAACATATTTCTGGGTTTAACTCCTGCTCTACCCCTTCCCATCTGGACAGGCTACATCATTACCTCTGCTTCAGTTTCCCCATCTATTAAAAATACAAGAGTGAGGCACACATGGAACATTTTCATGGAGGTAAGATGAAAATTAATTAGGTAACATTTGGAAAATATCTAGAAGCTAATCCTGCACATCATAAATGTGTGATGATTTTTAAGTGTATTTAAGAAATGAACCTTACCCAATAAAGCCAAGTGAACCAAAAGCCCCCAAAGCAGTATTCTGCATTTCACTAAAACTAAATGAAATGACTCTTTCCCCATTCTAAAAGAATGGTAGCCATAAGTTTACTTCCAATAAGTATCCAGCTGCTTTATACCCCCATGTTTCATCTGAATTTGTAGCTATGTTCTTAATGGTTCACAAAATACAAAGCACCAAAGAAATGAAGGACAGGAATCTGTATCTGGTTTTTTGTGGCTTTCATCCTCTCCTAACACTCATTTCTTTTCTCCTTAATCCTTAACCTAGACAGGAAGCAAAGAGAGATTTCTCTGCATCTTCTTCATGGGTCTCCTATGGTGGACAGTGTATTCCCCTCTGACTTTATTCTGATGTTATGGAAAAATAACATAACTCTTATGCCATACTCTCAAATACTTATAATGCTTATTTATGCCATACTCTCAAATACTTATAATGCTTATTTATAATACTTTAAAAAAAAACTTAGGTTTTTTTTTTTAAATGTGCTTTTCCTTCTGAGTTGTTCCACACCCAGAAATCTCCAAGAGGTTGCCAGCCTAGACCCTCTGTACGACCTCCCCTTTCTGCCTTCAGGGTCCAGTCCTGGAAGCAGCAATGTCTCCACTCATTTCCACAATCCACTATTTCTATTCCTCTGAAACTCCCCTTCTGCTGTACTTTCCTCCCCCAAATGTCTAAGAGAAAGTTTTCTAGAGATAGAAAGAATCTTTCCATCATCAAGCCCTCTACCACTTCTGAAATTCACTGCTGAATAGCATGAAAACTAAC
>RJWT010050293.1:0-10871 GCA_004365215.1 Cuniculus paca | reverse complement strand
CGCCTAAGTCCACTGCAATAAACTAAGACGTTCCGGGATGTTCTATCTTCCAATATTATGGCTTAGATCTAAAATAAGCCCCCAAAGTCTTGTATATTTGAAAGAGAATTGGATTATAGGGTGCTGTACTCATCAGTGGACTTATCCATAGATGAGTTTGTGACTGACTGTGTTGTAGGAGGTGGAGCATGGTTGGAGGTGGTCACTGGGGTGTGACCTGGAAGGGTGTGTTCTTGTCCCTGGTTCCTCCTTTCTCTCCTTGCTTCCTGGCTGCCATGAAACAAGCAGCTGTCCTCCATCGGGTCCTCCCACAGTGCCATTTCTGCCTTGGAACCAGGCAACCATGGACTGAACCCACTGGAAAGAGTGAGCCAAAATAAACCTCTCCACCTTTACATTTCAACTACAGGGGGTTTTGTTCCAGCGATGGGAAAATGAGAAATGCACCAAGCATGGCCCACCCATTTCCACCCCTGTCTCATCACTGTGCTGCAGGAGGCCCTGCTCAGGGGGCTGCCCTGAAAAATCTCACATCACTGCTGCTTCTGTGGTAAAGAAAGGAGGAAAATAATTGACTAAGACAACAATAACAACAAATATACATCTTTACCTACACTGTGGGTACCACAAATAGAAAGCCTTTTTACTTCGAGGAGGGGGTGTTTGTAAGTTTGACTTTTGTAGTTGCTCTAGTAAAATAGGAAAACTAGTCCAGGTGAGGGATCTGAGCTGGGCCACTGTCACTGAGCTCATTAATGGGATACCCTGACTTACATGAAATGGCACCTTCCCAGAATTTCCAAAAACATTTGCTTGGTAAACCGATGGGCTTCACTGAGCTGTGTCTTTACTTGTTAGTGTTTTGGGTCTGTAACCTCAGACCAGCATCCTGGTGCCATCCAGGGCTAAGCAAATTGACTCATCCTTTAAAGAAAGTTTAACTTTGAATTTGAACTTGATTTTCTGTGAGTACCATGGTACCTCAGTTCATGAACTTAATTCTTTCCATGACTCTGGTGGCAGAATTCGATTCATGCTTCTGATTGCAACCAAATTTGGTTTCACATAATAATACTGCAATCTCCAGATTGCTATGTCTTCTCCACTATTGTAGGCAAGAGATGTTGAAGAAGGAATGATGGATAATGTGGAACTGTCTGGTGCTAAGCCATGGGAGCCCAACAGAACATGATTCTTTTCTGTAGGGTTGCACCACCCTCCATACCCTCACTCCGGTCCACATGGAAAGATGCATTCAAGACCACATGGGTAAGTTCACGTGGTAAGCTTTTCCTTTACCTTATAATCTCCAAGGATGTGTAAGGGATGATCAAACTATATAGTGAACTTTAAAAGTTTATAAATTTATTACAGTAGGACATAGCTCTTTATCCCCTTCAAAATACTTCTCCTTGCTTTGAATGTGCTTATCCCACCTTTCTTGTCACTTTGTGACGCTGATACAGGAATCTTCTTTCATGTCTTTCCAAGAGGTGATCAAAAATAAGGTGCATGCTGCCACTGTGTGCCATCTGATGGAAAGGCGGGTTTGTAAACCCACAAGGGTGTGTCACTGCCCACTTTATTTCCAGGATCTGGCATCAAGCAACTTCTGGCAAAGTCAAGATGACCATAAAAAGTAAACGTTTTGAACTGATTCAGGCTCTCGAGGCAGCCATGAACACACAACTGCAGACACAGTTTCTGAGCAGCCTTGCATATCAGTAATGTTGGACTTTCACAGATGGCATGGCCTTAATGAGCATTATCGCACAGGCGTTCCCACTGCTCTGGACGGGATGTGTTCAAGCACCCTGACGTGTGATTACAGCGTGGAGGGGCTCGCTCTTGAGGAACCCTACAGGCCAGGGTGTGGATTCTCTGAGAATCACTGAGTCCCACTGGGCCACTCTTCCCAACAATCATGTTTCCTCTGCTTTTGCCCTTTTACCATATGGCCAAGCTTTTAGGTTTTCCCTACACTGACCTGACTCAAGTATCACACCCAACAGGCATCCAATTAGAAAGTAAAATAAAAGTAAGTCATGGCATTTTTCAAAAAAAATGTAATTACGCTAAATCAGACATATTTAAGTTTGTTTTTATTTTGCGACTGATAGTATCTGATATGAGATTTCATCCTGCAAGAGGCATTTATTCATTCATGTATATGCATGAAAAGTACGTAGTTAGTGAAAATTTATGAAATTCTAATAACATCACTTAAGAGTTGAATGCATGCATTCTTCTCATGAGAGTTGCTTATTTCATGCCACGCATGAGATGCTCAATTATTCTGGTCATGTGGACAGGCTCTCCTCACTCAAAAACTAAAGAAAGGCTGCCACGCAAGGTACCCATGAAAACTCATGTTGCAACTGAACCCAAATCAGGAGGTAACAGAAAGGTGGGAACTTTATCTGATGATGGTATTTGGAGGTGGGCTTCAGGGAAGTAATCAAGACTTAATGAAAAGCTAAAGGTGGACACCTGATCCAATGGGACTGGGGCTTTGTAAGGATAGAAGTGATCGAAACTAGGATGGTCCATGTTGCCCCGTGATGCCATGTCAATTCAGGACCTGCACAGAGCACCTACAGCAAGAAGGACCTCACCAGATGCAGCTGCCCAATCACTGACCTTCCCAATCTTCAGAGCTATGAGCTGAACAAACCTTTATTCTCTATAAACCACAGTCTGTGGTATTCAGTGATAGCAACAGAACACAGATTAACACAAGCACAGATTTCCCTCAGAATCAGAGCTTTGTGAAGATGGCCTCCATAAGCCATTACACATTATAAGAAATATTTGGACAAGAACATCAACTAGAATGAAGAGTCAGGAAAAAAAATCAAGCCATGGGAGTAAACCTGTCCTGAAGGGCTTCCTGGGACATGGGAGAGGCCTCTGCTCCACTGAAAGGTCACATGGAGACAACTCCAGGTCCAAATTATTGTAGGAAATTTTCTGTACCCATTCTTAAGAGATTTTCAATATGTACTGCAATGCTAGATGTTTGAGGTGTGAAACTTTCAAAAGAAAATGCACTGATTCGAATTTAAGTGAGGATTGTACATCCACATGTAAGCACTGAATATCTACCTTACATTTTCCCTAACTCATCCAATTCTTCACTCTTACATTTTTTTTGCTCTCTGCGGTTCTTTGAGCTGCTGCCTGCTTGCTTATCTTGTCTGATTCTCTTATTTAAACAAATCAGAAAGCCATGTGTAAACATCTCATGCTGTTTCAGCAAGGACTGTTTTGATAGCACGGCCACAAGCCTCAGCCAAATTCATCTGTGTCCACAGGGAAGTGGCTTTGCTTAACCAACTTGGAGTACGGAGGACACTTGCTCTGGAGCCTGGCTGAGGCACAGCAGAGAGCGTCCCTTGCACACGTGTGTATGTCTCCTACCTTAGACAGGGAAAGCATCCCATCTATATTCCTCTCTGCATCCGAGTAACACCAAGTATTTAAAGCTCCTGTTCTTCCAGTGCAGGCCAGTCGAGGGTGTGTTCCTTGTGGCCCCTCCTTTCTGTTGTGTGAGGCTGTGCTCTGCACCCTGAACTCATGCATGCTGACCAGCTGCAGTACTGACCAGTGTGCACTGACAGGCAGGCAGCCTGGGACCAGGTCATGGCTCTGCCTCTGTCATTAGAGAGAGGATGGAGAAAAGCAAACAACATAAGGTGGGCCTAATTCCTTGTGAATCTGCAATGCACTGAAGCTACAACTGCAAATTTTGGGCAATTTTCCTTACAGTCCAATGCATATAAACAAAGAGTAAAACAGTAAATAAGCAGCTTTTAGGCATGAAAGTCTTGAAGTTGCACCAAAACAATTTTCCAGTGGTTCAGGAAGAAAAAAAAAACCAAGAAACAAAAAACAGTCATATCAGTACCCCTCCTTGATCACAAAAAATAAATAAAAGCAGAGGAGTTTCCAAACATCTGCTGATTTGGAAACCTGACTCCCTGATTTCAGCACAGTGATCCATAATCACGTCCTCCCACCACTGAACATTATTATACAACACTTGAGTTTTACTAAATGGCTCTCTCTCCACTGAGCTGGGCTACCACGTGACAGCCAGGATACTGTGAGAAGCAAATGGCTCTGTCCAGAATCAGGCACTGATCATACATGATGAGCTTCACAAAGCAGGTGGTGCAGGGCAGCACAACCTCAGTACTGCAGGTGGACGTGCAAAGTGGTGATGAGAATTCCTCACACTCAATGACACTGCATCCCAGGCTCTTGGTAGCTCTTGACTATGACTATCATTCTCACAGTTTAGAATTACTGTCCAAGGAAACATTTGTTCCTCTACAAGCCATCTTAGGAAATTGCTTCTTAAGAGTTTCTCTACCACTAACCAAAGAACCGTCACCTCACGGGCCATGTGATTTGCACTGCGACTGGAGGGAATAGTCCACTTAGGAAGTGTGGTCAGCTCCCCTTATACCCAAATACTGCATCATGCTCCTCTGGGCCTGTTATTGTTTAAATCAAAAATGTCCCCCAAAGGCTCATGTATGCAGAGGTGTTGTTTTTGGAATGTGATTGGGGTATAACGTCGCTATACTCATCAGGGGATTCAGCCATTGAGTAATTTATAGGTGAATGTACTATTGGTTGGAGGCGGTCATCAGGATTGTGAATTTGGAGTTTTTCTTTCCCTGGATCCTCCCTTCTTCCTCTGTCTGCTTCTTGGCTGCTTTAGCGCACACAGCTGTCCTCCACCAGGCTCTTCCACTATCCAGTTTCTGCTTTGCAGTTGAGTAACCATGAACTGAACCCACCAAAACTGTGAGCCAACGTAAGCGCCTACTCCTTTAAACTGTGGATGTCAGCGACTTTGTCACAGCAACAGGAAGTGATTAAGACGGGATCTCACTAAAGTGTTCACTTAGGAAGGTATAATTTTGCTCTAGAAATCATTCATTTGGGAAAACAACTACAACAAAAATGCTATTTGGAGCCATCAGACCTTTGGATGCTGTAACCACAGGTTCTAGAAACATGGGATTTTATAACTTGAAACGTGTAGTTCATTTCCCAACTTTAAAATTGAGCTCATGTCAAAGATTCCATTCTTTATCGAGTGACTTCATTTCTCCTGGAAGCTCTCTCCTCAGAATCTTTACAAATAACATCATGTTATTTTTACACAGATCCAGCATACATAGGACCTTCTGGCTTTGGGCACAACACAAAGGATTTTTTTAGATGAGACAAACAGGGATATATTTTTCATTCTTTGCTTGGAGGTGATGGTTATCCTGCACCTAAATATTCTCCAACGGAAATCACCTTTTTAAAAAAAATAATTATGAGGCTATTTTTTCTCTGCTTCTCTCTGCTAATACTAACAGTAACAGTTAATAGTAACTAACCCCAACCCTAAGACTGAAACATGATTCAGCTCAAAAAGGAAGTGTTGGAGTCCTTACAGGTATTTCTGAGCAAGCGAGGCCTGGGTTTCCCTCAGTTTCAAAGGTAAGAGAGCATACTGAGGAATACATAAATTAAATTATGTCACACATTGTCAGTTTTCAGCATCACTTCTGAGGTCAATTACAGCTGGTGAATATAAAGACTGAGTTTAAATCCTGCCTTTGCACTCCTGTGTTGTTCTTTTAGGCTGCCATACTGAAATGCCACAGACTTAGTGGTTCACACAACAGAAATTTATTTCTGACTGTTCTGGAGACTGGGAAGACCAAGGTGCAGGTCCAGTGAGGTGGCGTCTGGCAAAAGTTCTCTTCCTGACTTGCAAACAACTTGCTGTGTTCTCTCTTCCTCCTATAATCAGGTCCCAGCCCCACCAGGCCACAGCCCCACCTCTGTAATGTCATTTAAACTGTATTACCTCTTGCTTGGTCTTATTTCCCAATCCCATTCTATTCAGGGCTGTGGTTTCAACATACAAATTTCAGAAGGCCATGGTTCACCCATAGCACTCTTCATGAACCGAGAGGGTCTGGACAAGCTATCACCATCTCTGAGTCTTGCTTTAGGATTTGTAAAATATGTATTATATTTATTTCAAGGACTTATGATGAGGCTTAGGTGATAGATTAAAAGCTCCTTGAAAATCCTGGAAATGTCTACAACTTCAAAAATAAGTCATAATTATTACCATGCCCATTGTAACTTCGTGAGTATACTGGTTAATCCTTCCCTCAAGACCGACATGCAGTGCGGCAGTGTCCTGCAGGAAGAGCTGTGAATCCCAGTAGATCTCCAGGACAGGATGCCCTGAAGCTGCCCCTACTATGGGCCCTTTCCACTGGTCACTGGCAGAATCTAGCTGTGGGCAGCTGGGTCATCAGCATGGCCACCCCTTGGCTTCTCCTCCCTCAGCTGATATGATGAGACAGTCTGTCTACATGCCACTCCTAAGTGATAGCTCTTGGTCTACAATTAGAGCCCTCTCCCTTTAAAAGTCCAACCAGAGCTGGGAGTGGTGGCACATACTTGCAATATCAGCAGACTCGGAGGGTGAAGCAGGAGGATCACAAGTTTGAGCCCAATGTGGGCAACTTAGAGAGACCCTGTATCAAAATCAGAATTAAAAAAAGGGCTGCAGATGTAGCTCCATGTGAAGGCCCTGAGTTCAATCTCCAGCAGCAGCAGAAAAGAAAAGAAAAGAAAAAAAAAAGGAACACTAATCTGCTGAAAAAGAGAGTTTCAGGAAAGGATTTTAGAGAAATCTCCTTATAAGTCTTTCCAACAATGCTGTTCAGGAATCTCAGAGGAGAAATGTCTAACAACCACAGAAGGTGTCACCTTTCATGCTTTCTTGCTCAGGGCCCTTGCTTAGCAGAGATTAGTCCCTCTAGCTCTTGCCCCGTCTTATCATAGAGCAGGCACACTTGCGAGACACATCTCCAGACACTGGTCTTCCATCCCCATGGTGACTGAGAATTCAGCACTCAGATGCAGCCAGCCCATCCCACTTGCTTATCTGTCCCATAGAGCTTCCCTTCTGATTGATTCCACCGTGCTGCCCTCGGCCCTGTCCTATCTGCATACATGAAGCAGGGTTACAAGAAGACTTCTGAACTTCATGTCTGTAGTGCAAGGACTTCATGTTTTTACGATGCTCTATCACAAAGACGAATGGGACAATGTCTCTCGGGTCTCAGTACAATGAATAAATGTAAGTAGTACATTTTTATTATCAACTCCATGGTTCCTGCAATGAATTCGATGTATACCCCCATCTATGAGAAGATTCAAAATGAAATGAGCATTTCATTTGTAATAAGTGAAATGACCTTTAGAAAGCATTCAGGCCATTATCTTGCTACTGAATTTATCTTGTTCTTCTGTCTCAAATTGCATGACTATTTAAAAAGAGAAAAGATCTAAATCTCCTTGCACTGCATATCTTGTGTTAGTCTGTGAAGTTCTTTTTCCAGTGAAGTGGGGAGCCATGATTGAATCTGATTTTCATGTACCATTCCCAACTCTGATCTTCAAAATATTCTTTATGATGTAAGACACCACCCTACACTGTGCTTCCAGGAAGTTCTGGGCCTGACCAGGTGTTTTGAGTCCTTGTCCAGTACTCCATCCAAGGCATGATTCAGTACTCTTCCATGACCTGTGGGGATCCCAAGGCAAAAGCTGAAGCAAAAGATCAGCTGATGAGAGGAGACACAAAAGTCCTTCCCATGCCCTGTGGACATCCACGCCCTTGCTTGGCCAAGTAAGCACATCATCCAGGTTGCTTGTTTTCATTTTCTTGCTGTGCATATTATTTATTTTGCAGATAATTCAATTTTCAGTGATTACTCTAAGAATGTCTAAATTTAATTAAGTTCTATTACTCAAACCAGTATGAGGAATACTGGCATGGTCCACCAGATCCCATGGAACACTGGTTAGTTAAATATTCCCTCGCTGCTGATCACAGTTTCAATTCTTAATTTAAATCATTCATATCTCTGTGGAGTATGCTTAGTAAAAATGTTTCAAAAGAACTAGGTCATTTCTGCTAAGGTTTTTGACTCACTTCCGTAGCTGTCATGTATTATCTTCTGTGAAGCAGATTTTTTAATGTCATAAAAAACCAAGTAACTCAGACTTCAAAGACTCAAAATTCAAGTGCTTAGTGACTAGACTTTAGGAATTAGTCACACGCAGTCTCCAGATTTTGACAAACAACTCAAGGGCAGGATAATGGTGGGATGGAGCTCAGATTGGACTATGACGTCACATGAGGATTTCCTATGAAAACACATGTAGAGATATGTAGAAAAATCTACAACCAAACAGTGACTTTCTTTCACTTTCACTTTTGGTGTATCTCTGTGTTTTGGCATATAGTAGTTCTGAAATATTTTTCGAGGCCTCAAGAAAAACTTGCACACATTCTGAGCAAAGCTAAGACTGGACTGCAAATATGTTTTGACTACATCACATATAAACTCTTAAGAATAAAATATTAATGAAAGTCATCAACCTAATCACTTATCACTCTATTTTTACAGAAAAACTTAGCAGTTTAGTTTTACATACATGAATATAATTATTGAGTTTATCAGCTACTATATTCTATGCAAATTAAATTCAATGGCTTAGTGCCATATCAGGATAAATTGGGAATAGCATCCCAGACTTTTGCTTAAACTCAGCATGAAAAACATTACCTAAGTCCCTCCTTCTGGCTTCTATTATTATCATCTACAAAGTAGTATGCCTGATATCCAGAAGCAGATAACCAGGGATCATTATTTTCTTCTACAGCCATTTAATCTTTGTGTTTTTTGTATTTGAAACTTACAGGTGATAATGTGACTTCGATATTTTTGTTTGTTCATTTCTTGTGATGAGACACATAACGGCCATTACAACAAATTAGAAAACAAACTATAAAGAAGGCAGTCTGACATGGGTAAGTGTTCCTGAAAGTCCATGGGTTAATATCTTGGTCCCCAACTCAGGGCGCTATGAGGTGGTTGAACCTTTAAGAGGCAGAGCCCAGCAGGAGGCAGTCCGGTCACCGGGAGCGTGGCCTTGATGGAAGACAGCCCCTTTCTGTCTCCCAGTGTTGTGCTTCCTGACTGCCATGAGGTGAGTAGCTCCTTCAACTACATGTTCCACCATCACATCCTGCCTTGCCATTAGCCCAAAATGAGGAGCCAGCTGATGATGACTAAAACCTCTGAAACCGTGGGCCAAGATAAACCTTTCTTCTTTTTAAGTGATCGCTGGCATTTTGTTACAGTAATACAAACATGACTAACACTGCAGAAAGGTATTGACCTACTCTAAGCCAGTGGTCTCTGTATTTTTACCTTCTTCTCTTTTACTGAAAGAAAATATTTACCAAGTTTCACCTTGAAATATACTTCCTTTAGATTTTGTTTTGTTTCCACACTAACTCAGATTTGCAAATTTGCTTTTTATCCTTATTTGGGTTATTTTTTAGCTATTACTAGGGACTTAATTTGATTATAGTTCTTCTGAATGTCTTGAAACAATCACACATATTAAAGCATTAATGTGACTAATTAATTCAAACAGTTATAGTTTTTGTTTTTAATCTTGACCATCTCTGAATTAATTGGTAAACTTGAGTTAAACATAACAAAATTTCTATTTTATATTCATTATGATTTGATATTTTCTGTAGTGTTTTAATTATGTTGGAGTGAGAGTGAGTTACAGATACTGTCTTGGAAGGTGTTTTTGGTCTTATAAGGAATTAGTAGTGTTCCATATCCTTTGCTTAAATGCAAGAGACCTCTATCTCTTAAAAACTGATAGAATTTAGCCTATGAAATACTCTGGGATTTTTGAATGGGTAGTTTTTAAAATTAAGTATTTGATTCTATAACTATCTCTGGCTGGGTGTGGTGATGCATACTTATAGTCCTGGCACTGAGAAGGCTGAGGCAAGAGGATGCCACAAGTTCAAGGCCAGCCTGGGCTACACAGCAAGACATGGTCTCAAAACAACCAAAAAATAAATAAACAAATAAAAGAATCTTTAAAGTGAGGCTGTTTAGATTTTCATTTTTTTTTCTTGGGTTGTTATGGTTTAAGTCTGGATGTCCCCTCAAAGCCCCACACAATCATGGGGCCAGGTTTCTAGAATTTGTGATTAGTCTGTGGTCCAATGTTGGGATTATGGGTGTGAGTGCTGCGCCTACCCTAGAGTGGGTGTGGCCTGCATAAAATATAAGGGAAGGAAAGAATCTTCTCTCCCTGTTCCATGCTCCTCCCTTTGTGCTCTTGTTGCTTTGCTGTACTCCATCACCATGAACTGTTGCCCCTATGCCACACCACCCTGCCTTGGAGCCAGCTGATTATGGACTGAAACCCCCACAAATGGAGCTAAATAAACCTTTCCTTCCTTCATTTTGGGTGCTGGGTATTGTGTCTCAACAACAAGAGAAAAGTAACTAAGACATGGGTCAATTTTGGAAATTTATATTTCTCAAAGAATTGTTCTCATTACTATGACATAATTATTAACAGCATTCTTTTTCTAAATTTTATAGTTTCAATTATAATTATAGTTAGGCCACAGATCATTTTTCTTCTTCTAAATATCACACACTGTGTCTTTTCTCCAGTTTATGCTCAAACTTGAGTGTGTGATAATTTTTAATTGTGGTCTCAAAATAATGCAGTTTTATATTTTGAGAGAATTCCTTTGTTTGTTGACTTATGCAAATGACCCTGAGGAACAGTCTGAGCTTCCTTTGTACTTCTGCACGTCTCCATGCAAGTTTTGTGAGCAGTGGATTCCCAACAGCACAGAGGACACGGAGACCTGAGTGACCCTTATCCGGGCTCTCCTGGCACTAGGCTATGTCTCTAAAGAGGACCTCAGTCCACGCCATGAG